>VNJR01004303.1:0-30638 GCA_008042585.1 Drosophila punjabiensis | reverse complement strand
ACAAAAAAAATATATATAAGCAAAAGTTGTACACATTTTCCGGGTGAAGTGCACATTTTGATTTACCTTAAGGGAAATTTTATTAAAGGTGAGAAAAGCTTTGGGAAGGAGAAAGCTAAATATAAACACTAAATTAAGGAAAATAAATAAATAATATGTAGGAGTGCTAATATATGTTTCATAAAGGTTTAAGTTTGTATTAAAAAGTTGTGTTTACGTTTAGTATTCAAAGATTTAAGATTCATCTTTTAAAACTCAAAGAAATGTATCTTAATTTTCCTATAAGTCTTGTTTTATTTTGCTGCCATTTTAGATTTATTTAAACAAATGTTTGAGTGACAGCAATTGTTGTGCCGCCCTTTAAGCTCTTAACCATAACCCATAACCCAAAACCACACCACACACAACCCGTCAGCAACTGTTGACATCCTTCTTTAAAAAGGTTAATTGTGTCGTTCTAATGTCTTTAGCCATCCATGTGCGTGGCTTACGTGTTTGGGGTGCCAAAGCAGCCGAGAGTGGCACAAGGAGAGGGGATGCCACAAAGGATTTGCCACCAGGAACACGTTTTGTTTCAGTTTCTGTCCTCAAGACGGGAAAAATGCTTTCGATCTACGTGATGCTAGTCCCTCTCCGGTTGCCTTTAATGGAGAGCAAATGGTTTTATTTCTATTTACTTTTCGAGTGAAATTTACTTTACAGAATCCTGGGTTGCATGGCTTTACTTTTATTTCTAAGCTTCAACTCTATTGGCATCTATCAATTTTGATCAATTTTAATTCCATGTATGGAAAACTTTTGCTCTGTTGGAGAGCAACCCATCAGAACAATATCTGGCTAGAAAGTTCCCTTGGCTTAAAATAACTTGGGGAAGCTGGAAATTCATTTTTAAATGGAACAAATAAAAACGCTTCTTCCACTCGAAACTTAGGCTTTGCTTGCTTTCACTTCCCAGCAAGTGTGCATAAAGTTTTGGCAGTTGAGATATGCTGAGAAGCCAGGAATAAAGTTTTTATTGACTGCCTTAGTTTGAACTGTCTGAATTTTCTAGTTTTCTAGTTCGATGAAATTTTGATTGATTCTTGAAATAGATATTTCTTGTCTACAGGTAAAGTAACAAATCAAAAAAAACTGATATTTTATAGTGAATTTGCTTAATGACCATTGTGTCCGGACTATATTCCTGAGTGAGTCTGCAGTTCTTTGCTGACTTCCCATCTTGATTAGCATTCACCGCTTGTTTGCCCGTTTCTCTTGGCCATTTGCCTTGCCTTTAAATTTCCGTTTCCGCTGCAAACTCCCCGCTGGGGTGTCACCTCCACTCCGATGTCATTTCCGCCACGAAGAGGCGCCACGAGGAGGTTGCCACCAAACATGGCCATCAGCTCCAAAACTCGTCATCGTCATCGTCGACGTCCGTCATTGTCCTTAGCGCTTCCGCGTCATTTCCATTTACAACATCCTCTCAGCTGGGGCGAGAGGTTCCTGATTCTATTTTTCCCGGGGCCGAGTCGGCGGCAGTTGACATCTGGCATAGTTGCCGCTCGCGTTGATGATGGCCTCATAAAAAATGCCATCGACTGCAATTTTTCCCAGCTGATTTATTAATGTTGACAAACGCGGCAGCAAGTCCGTTTGGAAGTCCATTGAAATGGAATCTTGTCGTCGTCTTGAACTTGAACTCATTTCGGTGGCTTGTCATTTGAGAAATTATTTACATTATTGATTAAAGAGTAATGGGTAACGGCTTGTATTCGCTCTGCCCAGAGTTCTAATTAGTTTCCTCATTTCGCTGTTGGTTGCCTCTTTTTTTACTGTTCTACCTGCAATTAGCACGTTTCCGTGGAAAGTGGCGCTTCCCTTCTAATTATGATGGGTATTTGAAATGGCTTAAGATTTCAATGGGTTTTAAATTTAAGTACTTTTATGGCTTGTTTTTATGTAAACCAAACCGCCCACATTTATCTTATTTACCCGATAATTGCATATCTTACGAGTAAATATACAAAAGTCACGTGTGAGGCTCTACATTTTGGATGGGGTGAAAGGTTCCTTCACGTGAGTGGAATTTAATTTAAATTTCCATTTATTTATTTTATATTTCAATCTTTATTTTCTGAATTATTTTAATTGAAAAGTACACTCTCATGCCCGAGTATCAATATCTAAAAGTTGACTGTATAAATTGATTGTTTGACTATTGCTTTATTACACATTCCCATCACGTGTTCATCGAAAGGATGCAATAAAGCCATACATCACTCGATTTGTTAACCCCAAATTGCCCGTTTATTATCGCTGTGTGTGCCATCTGAATAACAATTGCCTCGCTTCCCCATAAATACATAATTTAAATGCGCCAATTCATCAACTTCATGGCTCAATGCCTTTTTATTTACCTGCCTTGATGTTTCGTTTCGAAAGTCCTTTACACGCACACATCGCATACACATCGATATATGGACTCTCGGATTTCTGGCACATCAAATTTATGCCCGTGAGACAGTTGGCTTCCCTTTTGCATCCGTTCAATGTCAATCCCCGCCCCATTTTTTGACATTTTTCTTGGCGGAGCAACACGCAACAGGAAACGGAAACGCCGATTTGTCAATTGTCTGCCTCAGCCGTTTCTGCCGAAAAGATTTATGTCAGACCCGATACATTTGATACACGAATACCTGATTTTGCTTTTGCGCCAAGCAATTTCTTTAGGGGCTGTTTATACATAGATCGAGGCAATTTGTAAGCAAATAACATGTTTCCTGAAGGTTGTAGTTGGTTTTTGGTGTCAGCTGTAGACTTGTTCATTTCTTTAAGTTGCTATAAAAGAGTGCTTGCGATTTAAAATGTTTATTTGCTGCAAAGAATTACATTCTTATTAAAAAGAGCTTTCTGCCTGATTAATTTCTTATTTTTCTTTAGAAAAAAGCCAACATCCGGCTAAAAATGGTCTTAACTCAAATTGCCAATTGACCACGTGAATGGCGCTTTCCCGGGGATTACTTAGAGTTACCATTTCAAAGTGTCAAGTGAAAAATTAGGTAATCAAAATAAGTGTGCAATCGTTTGGCACCTCAACTGCTAACAGGAAAGTACACAGTCAGTGTCACATAATGTCAGTCAAAGTGATAACAAATAAATAAAAAATATTATATTCGCTCTATTTGTTACTGTTTTCAGTTGACATACAGCCAAATAATAAATAATTGTAATTAGGATTTCAGAAAAAAAACATTTTGCTAATACAATTTTGAAGGAAATAAATACGATTCAAATTTGTATAGGAATTATAATGAATACATCAAAATTGAGAAACGTAACCCACATAATAAAACACCTTTTACTCGCTGAATAAATTAAAGATTTATTTTTAGCTAAAACGTTCGTCTGATATCGCTCTTAAAACTAAATTAACTAATGCACAAAACTACATTGTTCGAAGTTTAAATTAACTTAAACAAAAAAAGCAAATGACAACTATTTCAAGAAATTATTCCATAACTAGTGCGCCTTGGCCTTGTAGGTGATTTTCCAGACTTCAAACAGGCAAATCGTGGAGTGGAAGCGGTAAAAAATGGCCAGCGGCATGGAGATGTGAGTGATGATGGTCCAGCCCCAGACCCCGAAGAACTCCAGGTGCGTCTCCCGGAACACGGCTCGTCCCTTGATCAGTGTGTTCACAAACCAAATGGCAATATTTGCCACCAGCAGGAACGTGATAATCTCCCTGCCCGGCTTTCTCCTCACCTGCTTGGCGCCCTTGCAACGTCGGTGACTCGCGTGCAGGATGAACATGGTTTGCAAGGATGTTTGCACCACACCGAATACCTCAGCAATAATGCCCTCAACGCGATCTGGCACTGTGTCCCACTTGGAAAAGTAACTGCCAAGGATACTGAACATTCCGTACAGATAGACGCCAGTCTGGGCCACAATTAGGAGTAGATTGTCCAAGTCCATCGAATGGTGTTCGTCGCTGGTGTCTTTGATGTAGCGCAGATCGCGCATTAGGAACATGCCTGTAAAGAAAAGGTATTGTATAAAATATAATATATTATTAAAACTTAGTTAAAACCAAGTCTTACCCGTTATCACAGCCGTGGCGCACATGAAGTACATGAAGGTCTCCCACAGAGTGACCTCCTGGGTGGCCACCAGCTCGTAACCCGGCTGAGTGTACAGCACAAAGTACATGATCATGGAGATAATGGTCATCACAATGATCAGGATGCCAAAGAAGAGACCCTTGTGCGACTGCGAGCAGTCCACGGAGAAATGGTGAGCTGGCTTCTGAGTAACAGGCTTCACCGAATTCTTCCTGGTCTTGGTAATGTCCGGAATAGACTTCACGGTCTTCCACATCTCAAAGAGTATTACAGCGCAGATCAGGGAGTACTCGATGGTGCAGGGGAACAGGAAGGGTGACAGCTGCTGGACCAGAGCACCCATGATGGTAGTCCGAGAGCAACCATTGAAGGTGGCCGCCGTGGGTGAAGCTGTCACAGTCATGTTCGCAATAATAGTGCTAACGTTGGCCAGCACCGTCCTGTTCAGTGGATCCGTGACAGTCAGGTGGGAGTTGTGAAGATGGTGCTGATGCAGGGACTCATTGACCGCATTCCAGTCGGGGCGACTGTTGGTGTTGTTGTGTATGACCAGATCGTGGGCGGGATCCACCTCGTGCTGACTTATGTGGAAGATCTCGTGCTTGGTCTCCTCGACCAGGACGTACAGCCACTCGCACAAATTGGTGGCTACCATGTGCATAAGACCAAATCTCGAGGTCACCTTGTGGCAGGCCATGTCCATGTAGGTGGTGTTTAGGAAGATAAACTGAACCTGGGCAATGCACAGGACCATCCTGCAAATGGGTGTTATGGCAACAAAGACATCCCGGCAGCCGGGATGACCATTCAACTCAAAGAATTGGCCAAACTCCAGACCAGAATACACCATAGTACCAATGGCAAAGGCAATGGCTCCGACTCTCAGGTAAAAGCTACCGAAATGTGTGACTTTGTGCTTGAGATGGACATTGCTGTTCTTTTCATCTAAAAAGAAAAAATATATTTTAAATCAAAATGTATACAAAAAGTTGAATTAAACTCACGAAAGTCTTTTAGGACATTAAATAGCGATCGATTGCGGAAGGCACTGATGTACAGAAATATCACAAAGAGTATGCTGCCGGCATAGAGATAGACATAGAATCCCTGGTACACATAGGTCGGTATCTGATCCGATATCACCTCTGTGATGGGCAGACAAACGCCGAGCAGCACCAACAGCTTGCAGTAGGTGGCCGACAAAGCTGAACTTATGGCATCACTGGGAAAAATATAAGAAAATTAACAAAATATATCAATTAAAATTCTCTTGAATGTGAAATTAATTTGTGCCACTAACTTGCCCGCCCGTCGGTTCTTTTCCTTCTGATGCTTGGCCTGATATCCCTTGGCGTCATTGTCGATGAAGGCTGTGGATCCATTCCTGGCACTTGTCGTACCGCTTTGTAAATTAATTGTGGCTGTACTGCCGCTGGCTGTTCCTTGCAGGTTTCTAAAAATATACAAATTCAATTATTTAGTTAAAGTTTTGATTATATTATAAAATCTAAGATTAGGTAGGCTTAAAACTGCTTATTTTAGGTAAATGAAAATACCCATTTCTGGCACTCCTGGGCGACAGGAATCCATTGCCATCTTTTCTTCCAAAAAGCGGCGGTCGCTGCGTGAGTATCTCCTGGAGGAGCAGCGATGGCCTGCGGGACACCTGCAGGGTGCAGGCAGAGTCATCGCGATGCATCCCTATTGTGGGCATTGGTAGGAGGGCCTGCCTCTGACTGGCATGCTCCACGAGATCCAGGTTGGTCTGCGACTTGGCCAGCGGTGAGATGGGATGCGGCGACATGACTGGAATGTTGTGATGGCCACAGTGGTCGCAGGACGTTCTGGCGTAGCGGATCACCTGGTTCGAGGTGGCTGCCACGCAGTGAGGAGGCGTTCCCGGAACCGAGGGGGGCAGCGAGTTGGGAGGCGATCGGGAGAACGAAGCCGACTTCTTTGGCACACTAATGGTTATATAATCACAGCCATCGGAGGATGTTTGGTTACTATCGAAGGATCAAAACTGATTAGAGGTGTCTCAAGGAACTCAGTCCTTCCTGCAAGTGGCGCACATACACTCGAAAAAAGCCTGCGACGAGTTCAATGATTTCCGATCGACTGAACTTACTTTCGAGACTTTTGCCTTTGGTCAACCCGTGAAGGCAGCCTGACCCTGAAAGAATCGCTCGCTTTTTGATATATTTTGCAGCTTTGATTGCTTTTTGATCGATTTCTGTCCGCTAATTGAGATATTATCGCTGGACGGGGATAAGAAAACTGCGCGTGTTCCTTGGGAAATGTCTATAATTTGTATATAAGTGGACTTATCAACCCAACCCAGCCAGATGTCTCATCAATCAAGAGCTAGATAAGTTCTCACTGTTTGCATAAACATTAAGTGATCACGTTTTTCTTTTGTTCTGCGCAATCAGTGTCTGCATTTTGAGCCTAGGGCTTTCACGACCAAAAGTAAATGTCATAACACGGACACCTTTATAAATTTGATGAACTTTTTCGATTAGATAAAATTCTTTATAAATATGTAGAAAATAATAGGGAGAGAACGTCAAAAATTACCATTAACTTACGAGCATAAAAGTCTTAAGTGGTCGTTGCTTTTTGGAAAATATTAACAAAATTATTATCATTAAAAAAAAGAAAAGTTTCCTCAAGTTAAAAAAGTTATTAGCCTGAGACTGACAACTCTTAAAGTTAAGACAACTGTTAACCTAGACTAATGAGAAAATCGAATCTAATCTCTAACTAATTTAAACAATACATCACTTTGTTCTCATATATTTTTCTTTAAAAAGTAAAGCAAAATTCCCTTATATTTTATTTATTTTACACTGATATCACTCCCTCCACAAGATATTTATAAAAAAATATCTAAATCCATGTATGTGAGCCACTGCAGTTGAGAATTTAGAACCAAACACACACTTTTTGCTTTTGACCACATCGTGGTGATAGTGAACGCGCTGCTTGGTTTTCCACAGATTTATGGGTTCGTCGTACATGTCGCTGGATTTAAGGTTAATTAGTGACATGATCGAGCCGCTGCGCAGTAATAATTGGATCTGACAAAAATTATATATGAACCGATCGAGCACCGATCTCGAAAGCGCTATCTCCGGCGCCCTTACAGACTCGT
Organism: Drosophila punjabiensis; assembly: GCA_008042585.1. NCBI lineage: Eukaryota > Metazoa > Arthropoda > Insecta > Diptera > Drosophilidae > Drosophila > Drosophila punjabiensis. The sequence continues at coordinate 23,378 of VNJR01004303.1, read as the reverse complement.
GTCAGTGGGAAGACTGAGGTGTTTTCGAGGCAGTTACTCCAATTGTCGGAGCTATCGGCCAGACGATATTTGACTAACTGATTAGCGTTGTTATTAGCCTGCTATTTTTACCGTACGGGTGTACGAGTGTGATCCGTGTGTGTAAATAAATCTATTGCAGCCTTATTATTGCCTTAATTTATTAGCCTATTTGCACTTCATCAGGGCGCTAGGACTATGTATCAGGCCACTGTACATAACATCTTCAAAATTGTGTTTATACATAAAACCTGTGTACATTACGATCTCTCACGTTTGAGCCCGGAATGCTTTAGTTTTCATAACGATCTCTGATAGGGTCAACACAACAAGTTGTCAATGTTGCTAATTATCGCGTTTACAAAGAGCTGTAAACAGCTCTGATTCTCTTTATATATTCTCTATATATATTCCAGGTTATCTTTTTAGCTCTAGACTTTGCCGATCTTCGGGGCTGTTTACTGGGTCAACATTGTTTGCCGCTCAAATATTTACAAACATGACTCAATCTAAGTATGTGCTCTCCAAATTATTTCAAAGGTAACGCTAATTGTAAATATATCCACCGATTGTGACGTCATTGATGTATTTACCCAATTGTATGGGTTTGTGTCAGGTTTTTTTGGCTTTGAAATAAGGAAAAACCTTGGTACTGACTCATCAGCCTTGTGGAGAAAGTTACAATGGAAGTGTTAAAATTATTAACCAAAAGTATTATAACAGATGTCTGCCATGGCTATTAACAGTGAGAAACATTTGAAATCAGCGGTCTTAGGTGTGAATATAGTTATTGCCGTAAATATTCTTAATAAATTATACACAATTCTAAGTATTGAATAAAAACGATAAATATTAAGTAATGATATAAAACGTTATATTAGTAATTTCATTTAAATGTAAGCAAAGAAGTTAACAGATCTTATTTCTTACTTTTTTTATACAGTTTTTTGTTTTGATAGAAAATACAGCCTTAAATATTATTAAATATTTCATAGTCTAATTAATATCAGAATTTAATCAAAAACACATATATTTTATATTACTTAATGCTCACTTAATACCTTCAAGTACTTTTTATTATAATTTTACTAAATATTTTGGGTAGAAATTCCTATTACCTGAAAGTAACAGACGGCATTCTCTCGTACTGAACTCCGCTATTGCGTTCAACCATTAATTATGTCACTCTTTTTTTGAATTTCACACTTTTTTATATATATTTAGATTATTTATTTATCTATTATTTCACACAAAAATCTGTAATGTACATTCCTCGGATATTTATTGTCCCTTCATGATTCTGCAATAAAACCACCCGCTAATAACCTCGTACAGATGCCAGCACAGTTCTTGGAAAACTGAAACCCATACGAAACTTTTACACTTATCTGGGGTGTCTCCCACAAGTTTTCTAATGCCAACATATACACAGACAACGCCCTTGTACGCGTAAATTTGTGGTTAGTTAATACCCAGATATTAGCAAGGGTTCCAACCGGAGGCGCACACCCGAAAACCAAGACAGTAGCGGACCGAAGGGGAGTCTATTTCCAAAGTTATCTATTTAGGGGTCAGCAGTCCGACCCTGGCTATCAGCTGAGTAAGCAGCGCAGAAACTCTGTTTTAGAATGCTTAGAAAACTAATGTTTATGGCCACTATCTGTGCTTTAAAATCAGTGCAGTAACATCTGACGCCGCTACTGTTTACGTTTGTAATCAATAACTACTGTCAATATTTGCCTTATACACATAAATACATTTTTATACCCTTCCAGAATATAAGTTATATTAGTTATAAGACTAAAACAAAGTGAAGAAGTCGTTTCCGATTTTATAACTCATATATATTCTTGACCAGCATTAAAAACCGAAAAGATCTAGCCATATTTGGGCGGAAAAAAATTTTACTCCATTTTTTCGAAATTTGATAAGGGGTTACATCGTTAAAATTCTCAAAAAAGCACACAACATTTTTAATTTTTAAAATATTTAAATTACAATTCCGATTTTTTAACCTAGTAAAAACTAGCACAGTAAAGTTTTTCGAATTGAAATTAATGCATTTTTGGCAGAGTAATGACTGATTTTCATGCAAGAGTATATAAACTTCGGCTTCCCGTTGTTAGCTTCCTTTCTTGTCTTATATCGATTTACACTTGAGGTTTTCTACTGCTTCTTGAATGTACGATAAGAAAATTGCGATACAACAATAGAAGTTGGCCAAATCATTGCCACCAAAATAAAACGGCCTGTAATTTAAAGATAATTATTAAGTGTGTCAGCTGGTTATTTTGCGGATAGTAACGCTTAAAGCAGAAATGCGTAATTGTTTAAATCATTACACAAATAAATTGAAAACCAATAAATAAAATTGGAATTGCATAATAATATATTAAATTAATTAAGTTTAGACTTTTATATTGCAAGGGCACAAGGCAACCAAAAACTTTTTGAAATAAATTCCGTGCCATGTTTGTTTTTTTTCTGGAGCAAGCAATTAATTAAAATATGAAAAATATTTACTTTTCATGTATTTTTATCCAATTACAAAATAAACAAGAATTGGCTCACAGGTATTTTTAGTTATTAGCAAACAACCAAACTGTCTCTGGACACGTTTCTAGGGGTAGTGGATCTAACATCAAAAATAATTGGCCAACAATATTTCACAAGTCTGAAGGAATAATTAAAATAAAGCTTACATTTTAAATAATTGGATATAGAGAGTCTTCAGTCGCTTATTACTTATTTTAAATACTTAGAAATAATTCTTATTAAATCAAACTTTTATTTAAGAATCTTAATAAATAAAATAAAATCAGTTAGTTTTTTAACTCAGTATTTTCATTATTTTTATGCTAATATTTTATCTTGCTTGTACAAAAAAGGTCAATTGATTTAAGCTCTGAAAACCCATTGAACTCTAACACTCAACTTGGGAGCACTCATGCATATTTGTGAGATCCTGGCGATAAATATGTATTTAGATCCTGGGGCATCTGTTGCTGCAACCAACAAAGCCGTATGTCGTTAACATACGTCTGGAGGTTCCGCCAGCTCGATTTCCATCTGTGTATAATTTGTGCGGCGAACTTTGTCAGGCGATCTAATGCAGTTGGTGGAGCTCCCCAGTAGCGAACAGGCTGCGGTGCCCACTCCGAAAAGTGCCCATTGTGCGGTAAAGTTCTGCTCACAGGACCATGCCCAAGCGCAGGACCAAAGCTGGGACCTACACCAAATGCACTGACAGGAAAAGAACCTTTTAAGTAAGCCACAGTTTAGGATAAATGATATATTTTAATAATATAATTAAAGATATTAGTTGCAAATTGTATTATTAGCAGCTAAATAATTTTTATAGAATTAAAAACTATTTAAGATTTTCACCCAAACTCCATCTGTTTTTCCGAGTGCAGAAACCAAGACCGCAGCTGATAAATTTGCAAATTTGCATGCTAATGAATGGCCTGGCAGGGAACTGTAGCTGCAAAGTTTTTAACTTATGCTTGCGCTTGCCTGGAGAAAATACATAGAGACCCTACACCGGAGGGAGGAAGAGTTGTTTCTGACCGCCAGGAAGAGCATTGCCAGGCATTTTTGCCCACGGCCAAACTGAGGTAACCAAACAAGTTTGGCAAGCGCCATTAATTGCCTGCCGAACTTTGAGTGGCTTCCATCATTAAAGCCCGAGTTTGATGTCTACATGAGTTTGATGTCAGCTTATTGGGATCTTGTTTATCTTTCATTGCTTGGAAAATGTGGTTACATTTTATGAAAATGTTGGTTACAACCGCTTAATAAGTGTAAAAATTTACTGTCCTTGCTAATGACACTTTCAAATATTTGCCAAAATGTTAGTAAACCGAGTGGATGCCCAAGTTATTGGCCTACTCGGCGTATGAGTGTTTTAAGCCAAGTGCTATAAAGTTTTTAAAAAATTTGGCAAAGCATTCTCTACATTTTTCATTTACTTTTTAGGTTGGAAAGTCCCTTGCCTCTTAGTTTCTGCTCTTATTCAGACTATTGAATGGTTCCAACTAGTTGCGACAATTTTACTTTGTACAAAACGAACGGATTTCGAGGGCACTTGGCATATTTGTTGAGTGTTTTAGGCACTCGTTTAATCAGTCAGCTATTCACGCATTTACCTTTCACTCCAAGTTGATTCATTCAGCTGAATTCTGTTTGAGTTCCACTCTGAGTGCATTCATGCCAGCAGACAGAGGGCCTTCCTCTGCAAAGGTTAAAGTTATTAAAAGAAAAAGAGGTGACTAATAATTAAATTGGCCAGGTAGATGGACTTTCTGTAGTTTTCCTTATTTATGAGCTTCTCACTGCAGGCGTGATAAGACGTTTATTTCGTTAATTAACGCAGGTCTGGCGCTAATCCTCTGCTTTTTAACTGAAAAGGGAAAAAGGGAGAAAAGTCAAGAATTCTTCATTATTCATGCCGCAGAAGGAGCAGGTGAACATCTGGTCTTCTCACCTGTACAATAGTAACAAAAAGAGGTTTATGACATTGTTCTCTTAAGTATATTGGATCTGCCTTATCTCGCTCATTTTCTTGGCCATTCTTACCTGCAGAAATTGCCAGAAAATTGAATTTTCCTTTATATATTTGCGGGCACACACATAAGCCTATTTCGTGGAATTGAATTCGGCCAAAGGAGCTACATAAATTGGTATTTATTTTGGCATTCATCAAGGGACAGGGTGTAAAAATCAATCAAAAGTCAAATGGTGAATTCGTATTTATGATTGAGTTTCGTATCCACAAAATTGTATAGGATAATCCCCACACATACTTGGAACTTTAGATATAAATTCATTACATACTTAATTAACTCTGTTCCTATATTTTTGAACCTAAATATTCGCTTAACCCTTATTGGCCCTTTTTGCCCCGATATTTATTGGCTTGAGGAAATATTTTCGTAAGAGCCATGCCAAACAATTCAACGTCTGACTTAGAGCATCTCACTGTGTGTTGCTCTTCGTAAAGTTTTCCGGCTCAGCATCGCCACTCGGCACTTTGCTGTCCGAGGAAAAGTTGGAGTGGAAACTTTTGGCACTCAGCTGCATTCTTCAGTCAAGTTAAATCCTTTTGCCTGACTCCGCGAGTTCTGACAGCACGAAAAGGGGATGAAAGGATGCGGAACTTATGCATTCCGCCACGAGGTGCAAGCCAATCAATCTGGAATGCTTCCAAGTTATCGAGGAAATCGACCAGCAATAGGGGGAGTTATTGTGCAAGGGAAAAAAAATGTTAATAAACAAAAATCATATTGGTAAAACAGTAAACATGTTTTTTTTTATATTATATGCATAAATCTATTTAACTATAATTTACTAGAATTACAGATGAGCTTCTGCCTCTTAGAATACAATTAAAACATTTTAACAACTCTGTCTGAAAAACTCATGGAAATCAACAGCAAAGTGGACTTGGCTTTATCACAAGAATATTCTCTGCTTGACTGATAGTTCTGCACCCTGATTATTTAGCAGTTTTTCGATTTCCGTGCACGTCTGGGAAATAAAAAAGCGCGTACGTCACGCGGAGTGAGCTCGCAGAATAACAAAATCAGTATGCCACATCACAATTGCCAATGACAATCTCCCGCCGCTCCACATGAGTTGGGGATGAGGCAAGGAGGCACTGAAGCACTGAAGCTGGATTCTGAGAGCAGGCAATGGGTTGGAAATGGGTCCGACTGTCTTTGGGGGATCGGTGGGTCACAGTTGTTTTACATTTCTGCATCATTAGGCTTATGGGGACACGGGGTGTGGCTGGAAATATGCTAATAAATGTATGGACGTGTGTGACAGTCGGGGCTTGGGCTATAAAGCAAACAGCGGGAGCAGGCAGGATCAGAATCAGAAGCACTGGCAGGAGCTGGCTAAGGACTCTAAGTGGATCAATTGCCATGGATGTGCCATGGGATTCTCAGATAAGACACTTGGCTTTGATGTTGCCACAATGATAGCATCTTATCTGATATGTGTTCTCAGCTTCCTCCTCTTTTTTTTCTTGTGGCTGGCTGTAAACTTTTAAGGCCGCATAAATTTTGGCAACGAGAAAATCCCGCTCAGCAGGCCAAAGCAAGCTTTAAAATTTATTAAACTTCACACCCCCTGCAGACGGCACAGTAAACAAAAACGTAATAAATATTTTATATATATGAATGTATATGTGGTCTGAGTGGACATGGTATATGTGTGTGTGTGTGTGTTCGGGGAATTCCCTAATGCAATTGCACAAACAGCTCAGGCCACCGCAATGCGGACGGCAAACAGCTTTGCCAGTGTAATGGCCTGTTATGGGAGTGGGTCCCAAGGATTCCAAGGACTCGTGTCGGAGCGGTCGGAGCTTGAGCTTGAATTGCTCTGGAGATGGTGTGTGGTGAAAAAAACATAGTTATTTTTTTCTATTAAGTGAAATAACTTTAGCCAATTTAGAGCTCAATTTAATGACGAGCTGGCTAGGAAGCAAGAAAATAATAATAGTGAGGAGAGTGACCAATATCCTAGGGCAGTAGTTCTGTTCATGAAATGAACTGAGCATAAAAATGTCATTAAATATTAATGTTCAATAATGCCATAAATGCAAGAAATATAAAAAATGGAAGATGGCATTAACCACTGACTGATGAAGAGATTATTTGCTTTGCCTTCTGCTTTAATTTTAAGGGTTTAAAAAGTACTTAAAATTTTCTTTAGCCCACATTAAAATTTTTATAAACACTTGCACTATATTTTAATTACTTAAATCTTATATACTAACTCCCTTTTAAAGGCATATTTTAATACTACTTATTTCAAGGAAAGTGAAATACAACGAGTGCCATGCCACAAAGCCGTCAGGAGTATAAAAGTTCAGACTTCTTTGACTTTCCTTTGGCTTTGTGTACGCCATTCAAAACTGAAATAGAATTAGAAGCAGAATACTCTCCTTTGTGGGACACTTTTTGATAGAAGCATAAGCTAAAACCGAAATGAGGAATTTATGACGAACTCAAATAGCGTCCGTGACACGGGTCGTATGCGCAATGCAATGACAAATTCGGTGGCGCAGTGAATTAAATCGCATTTCATACCCGACAATGTCAATTAGTTAGATGTTGCCGTTCGTGGAACTCTTTCAATGCGGTTTCATTAGTGGCCCAGTTAATGGATCCCGCTCCGGACCCCCTCTTGGCACACTCTCCTTTCGCGCTGCCTTTCATTTTTAGCGGTTTACTTTTCAACGCTGTGCAAAAAACTTTCCAGCTCCAATTTTCTCCTATAAAACTTTTAGTTTTTTGTGTAAGTTTCTCTCTCTTTTTCTCTGTTTTTCGCCTGGCGTCTCTTTATTTTTCGCTCTGTTTCTGTGTCCTTGCTGCGTATAAATTGCCGTCAATTAGTTTAATTGTTTTCCTAATGTTTTTTCTTTGCTCTCAGTTCCCTTTTCCCTTTTTCCCCGCTGCACTCTGTTCCCTGCTCCGGCGGCCATTGATGACCATCATTGATTAGTTGTGCAATTGTTTCGGAGCTGTCATTGCCTCTGTTTCATTTTCCCTCCATGTCGTTGTATTTAATGGCCGTCAAATACAAAAGCTGCTGAGTTATTATTGCCGGCCATTGTTGGCCAAAATTGAATTCAGCTTTGGAAAAAAAGAGGGAAAATCCTGTGAAAGAGAATCAATTTTCATGTGGCTATTTTCTACAGTTTCCTATTGTTTAGACAGAGTGCATTGAAGGGTTTCTATAGTTTATGGTGTTGAAGGGTATTTAAGAATTAAATATAGTTTGAATTACATTTTAAAGATTATTAAAAAATATCCTTGCCTGACAAATGCCTTTCTTTCCTGTTTATTTCTTACTAAAAAAAAACTTTCCCGCTTTGGGAGACATTTCCTCGAAAACTCAAATGCACACACATGTGCATGTGAAAACAAAGAAGGTTTTATTAAAATTGATGATGCTCCTCTGCGTTTGCCAGACGACGACAACGATGCCGCCTTCAAGTATGCCATAAATCTCTGTCAACTTTTCTCCACCGACAAGGACAAACAAAAAATAAAATTAAGACATTGGCAGTGAATGACACATACGTAACGGAAATTTAACAACAAAATAGTTGCATTAAAATAACAAAATAGTCTTTAAAATTTCTAGTTTCGCATGTAAACATTTGCTTATGCCACTAATCCCCAAAAAATATACCAAAATTATGGCTGCTCTCATAATAATGCAGCGAAAACACACCAAGAGCTCGTTTGTCCCACTTTCGGGTTTCAGAATTCTGGCAGCTTTTATGTTGTTTTTCCGCCAAAAATGTTGGGCCTGCAAATTGCACGTAATGCAAATTTCCAACGCCGCGGGCTACATCAACTTTTCATTCGAAATTCAGCAATGTGAAACCAGTTCCGCAAAATTTGTTATGACAAGATGTTGGTTTACGCTTAATCTGCAAAACATTTGCCAAATTATTATTTACATATTTTCATTTAATTTGGACTTAACGTGGTATTAATTTCCAACGCTTTGAAAAGCTTTTTTCCTTATTTTTTTTTTAATAATATTTGCAAAGAAAAATAAAAAATATACCAACTAACCCTTGAGGGAGCTTGGCAATTTCCTGACTGAGTTTCAAAACCATATGGCAAGCTTTCTGAATTAATTGCATCTCCAGCTGGAGCAGCTTCCTGTTTCCGGCTGTCTGAAAGGATATACGACGAGCGTCGAATCAATCGAACTGCATTGCTAATTACATATATGCCAGGACACAGCCTGAGACAGCTCGAAGCTTATTTCAATATGCATGAGGCATCTGGGCGGCATGCCTAATGGCTGAATGCATTTAAAAAGCCACTTCAAAGGCATGATTAGTCTGGGAAAAGCTAATTGTAGACCTCCTCCGACTAGGGTCCTTTGCGTCTCCATCCACACTGAGGAAGTTCAGTTCAACAGCAGAAGGTCGCAACATTTTGTTGGCGAGTCTGGAAAGTTCATTGAAAGTGATACGGAGCTCGGGTTGATGCCCAATTTATTTGCTTGATTAGAGGATGTTTTCGGGCGAAGGACTCTGCCTCCTTGGCATTAATTAGATATTCTTGCACACACACACACACAACTGGACGTACTTATCCTTGCGCGGCTAATTATAAAAGTTTGCCCCGGACAGGAGCCGAAACTAACACTTTCAGTGGCCACTGTTGATTGATGCCGGAGCACTTGAAATTTTCCAATTTAAATGATGGCTTCTGCGGTGGAGAGTGCACTGGGAGCAGCTGTTCCCTGGCTTGGAAAATTACCCGCCTGCTTACAAGACTCGGCTAAAAGTTGCGATAGAAATAACAAAAATGAAAAATATAAATACTCGCCCATTTATAAGAGACACTTGGAGCAGCATCAGGAGCACTCAGAGTACCGCTGGGAGAGCTTGGGCATTTAGACGCCATTTCCAGGGATTACCACTCTCTTATGCATCTTTAGTTTGGGCCAAAAGTTCCGCAAAACATTTCCCTTTGACTGCAACCATTTAGACAAAACTACCATCAGCCCTCCCCCTCCTCCGGCAACCGAGTCCCGCCAAGACCTTGAACCAGTCGCACAATAAAACTGAATGCCAAAAATGCCAAGGAGCAGAGTCAAGAGTCCAGCTGTGTGATATTTCGCAGCTTGTGCCGGCATAAAAGGGGCATAAACGGATTTTATGACCCCTTTGCCCTTTTTAGAGAATGTAATCCGAATTAAGTACTGAGTACTGAGCCGGAGTTATGGTAAATTAGACTTATTTTTGGGAACAACAAGGAGGGAAGAGCATATTTATCATAAACCATTCCCCAAGGAGCAACATTGTAGTTGCTTGTTTTAGATTGTAAATATAAAATATACTTTTGAGGAAACATAATGCTACATTCTATTTATTTGAGTCTTAATTAAGGTTCAAATAAAATAAAGAAAAATATATTTAAAATTATTTTTGCTAACTATGTAAAATATTCCAAACAAATCAATGTAAAAATTCTCTCCAGTTACCAAATACTAATATTAGCATTATGGAAGTTTAATTATGCATTGATTTGATAATAGCAACACTAATATGTGTTGGTCATTGGCCATAAATCTTTAATGATTTCTGGTTCGACAAGTGCTTCGTGTCAACTCATTGAAGCAGACCCAAATCAATTAAATATCCATTATGCAAATAAATGTGCCGCATCCCTCCCTCATGCATATTTATGTGCCAACAAGGGAAAACCGCAGGACTAACCAAAATAGAATTTTTTGGCAGCCACAATGCCCCTGAGTAAACAACGGACGGGGAGCGGTAGAGCTTTCTGGGCCATGATTGAGGATTTCCATATTTACTTGGGGCCGCAGCATGTACATTCGTATGTATATAGTCTACATTTCGTGTGGGAAGCCGGTAAAGAGATGAAAATAAACTAACCCGAAAAATGGCGATGGGGAAACGGAATTAGAAGTCCATCCAGTATTCCGCCAGTGGAAAGTTAAGCCCAAAACACTTCTCAATGGCACTCTGTGGATTTGTCAGCGTCAAAAATCTGTTGCATATTCGGCCCTTTAATAATGTAAGCTACACGAATTCAGTTTTTGGCCGTCACAGGAAGCGCTTTCATGTCACGGATTTTCCGTAGAATGGCGGCACAAACAACAGCCAAAGCCACAGACAGTCAAACTTGAAAGCAGGGCGGCTATTCATTACCGGAAATGCGTTATTTGTGTGTGTGCGTGTGCGGTTGTGTCATCTCACCGGAAGAGCAACAAATTTCGGGTCACTTCCGGAATACGGAGGACATTTTGTTTGATGATTAAAGTCAATAAAGTTAATTCTATCGATTATAAAACATTTGTGCTAACAGAAGAAACTATTTGTCATCGATTTAGAAGGAAAATAAAATTAATCACGAAGGTTACTTAAAAATTAACCAATTATAAATTAAATTCTGGTATTCCTTTGAACTATATGGTCCAAAAGAGATCTAAAACTGTAAAAGGCTCTCTTTGGTTGTAAGAAACTTAAAGAATCCCAAACACTTTGCAACAAAGAGCTTCTCAGCTCAAAGCTAATCCTAGTTTTTAACTAGAAAAAACAGTTTACATTTTATTTCGAAAAAAATGCCATTGAAGCCATATAGAGAACCAAAGCAAATGAAACAACTAGCACGGGAATGCAATTTTAAAACAATTGCATTTTATTGTCTTTCCTCCTGTGTCTTTCCTCTTCTTTTCTACGCTTATTCCTGTTCGGTCTGCAATTCAGACAATTTCAAATGGTTCCAATTAAGTTCAGGTTTAAAACATTTTATGTATGTTGTGCAGGGAAAGCCATGAAAGCGCACATAAAATTAATAAATGTTTTGGTAATTACGCGCGAGCACTTCATTATAATTTCATTTTTCGCCCACAGTGTCAATAAGAATTACGACATTTTGTTTGCGTTGCCGCCAACAATTACAAATTCATTAATGCTGCAAAATAAATTATAATGTGCACAAAATGCACATAGTCCATTGATAATCCGATCACAGAATATAATGTTTGGCTACCAAAAAAGACAAGCTGTCTTTAAAAATTAAACAAGGAAATTGAATACATTTTAAATTAACTTCATTTGCGTAACAAAGATTTTTGTTTTATTTATTTTTCCTGCATTGATTACTCTTCTTTAAAGCAATTAAATCACCGAAAAAGACTAATGACCTTTTAGCCCATGAGAAGCGAGGAAAAATACTTTTGAGAATATATTTTATTTGTCGAAATCAAATAAATTCAGCAAAGTAAATTGTATAAAATAGACTAAGTTGGATTTCTTTAAGCAAATTAATTAGAGAATGTATCAGGTTTCTTAAATGGTATTAAATTTGTATAAAATCGGTTCATCTGCCTGGATCAGAGGTTATGTCCAGTTGCAGTGGCAAGTGCAACAAAGTGTTCAATAAATTATGCTCTTGCCGTTGTTTGTGCCACAAAAGAAGTGGCTGCTGCAACGGCAGCGGCAACGGCAATCGATTTGTCTTAGCCGCTGCGCACGTCCAACATGTCGTATGTGTAACAAGTGTAGCACATAAATTGCCAAGGTTGCCGGCACTGGCTGGCTGGCTGCCGATGCGGGGCGTGGCAGGGGGCATGCAACGTCTTGAGGCAGCCACAAAATAAATAAAATAAAAGTGAAAAGTGAAAAGTGTTGCCCGTAAAGTTTCGTGCACTTTTCGCAGATATGTTGGATTTGATTTATACGAAAACATGGCAAGTTTGTGATACCATTTATAAAGTTGCACAAAGCAATTTGTTTGTCTGCGGTAAATCATTTATTTACATCTATAGGTTTTGTTTACAAATTCACAGCTGTGTTGTGTTGGGTGGCAACAAAGTAACTTGAAATGTTGAATTTATAATTTATTTAAAATATATTGAAGAATAAATTAAATAGTTTTTACAGTAGCTTAGCTACCGGTCATAAAATCACTTTTTTAATCGAAATATTCACAACTCTAAAGGTTTCAATTATGACTTACATTTATGCAAGCCATATTTTCATATAAAAATGCAATATTTTCCTGAAACAAATACAATATTTATTGGTTATCCGTGCACTAGCCTCCGGTCAAGAGTACTTTGCACCCTTTCACCTACGCTCCGAATCCGAATTCGTGTCTATATTTCTACCATTCACACTCAAACAATTTTAGCTCGCCAACATTTCCATTTGGGTCATTGGGGATTTACTGGGCCCGAAAACTTTTCATATGCTTTTGCCAACCCAAAAAAAAACAAAAAAAAAGGACGAAACTTTTTGAGTGGCAACTTAAATTTTGCAGATATTTCCGATAGGTTTGTCTGGAGAATCACTTTAAAATTTTGCCAGCATTAGCCAATGTTTGCTGTCTGGCGAGATTGTTTGCACTTGAAATTGATTTAATCCACAGGGCCAACGACTGCTTTCTGTATTTGCCGAAGGACTCGAAGGCTCACTTACTCTTGGCTCAGTTTAAGGTGGCTGCTCATTAAATTTAATTAAATTTAAGGCGCTCGCTAGCCCAAAAAGGACGCTAATTGATTCCGCTCTCAACTCAAACACACACATTTCTGAGTGCAAAGCTCAGAGGGAAATGTTCCTAAACGAATTTGCTATCTATTTGCAACATGACTGCGGGTAAAATAATGGAATTTCCGCTTCTGCGCCTCCCCCTCCAACGGGAAGTTTGCAGCCGGCACAAAAAGCTTGCCGAAATGCATTTCAGAGCCAGGCCCAAAAGTGTCGAAGATGCAGAAAGGCCACGGGGACTACATACTACTACTACACACTATATATATTTATATATATGTAGCGGCAGTAAGTCAGCCAAAATTCCAAGACATCTTGACTTTGTGTGTGGCAGTATGTGTTTTTGTGTGTTAGCTGCAAGTAATGGGGTTTTCAAGGCTTGAATTATGTCTGGGCCAGAGAATATTTGGCTAGTTGAAAACATTTTCAAAGAAATTAAAGCTAAATGTTCTTGTGTTCGATTTAAATTAGATTTGGCTAATCTGAATGAGATGATTTATAGGAATTGTATTTTGAAGTGAATATTATACCCTTGAGAAACTTATTAGTCTTTGATAAACATAAATTTACTTTTACAATAAATAGTTTTGAGCTGCATTTGTTTCCTAATTCACCACATTAAGTCTTAAGAGAGTTCAGCTAAATGTGAGCATAAGGGTGAGTAGACTTTCATTAGATTGAATCTAAAAATAATATCTTTATAGATTTTTCCCCAAAATCTACATAATATCGACCTATATTTCAGCCCAGAAAATCTAATTATTAATTTAGGAACAAAACAGTGAAAGAGCATCATACATATGTAACTCTTTCACTGTTTCCTTCCTAACTCGCCCTTTGGTTCGAGCCTTCACTTAGCTTGGCTAGAAACCCATGTAGAATGTAAAAAAAGAAATGAAGCTTAGTATGGGAAGGCGAAGTTTGAATACTCTTGCAGTTTGCACTTAAAACAAGTATATAAATTTGAAATCGATCAATCTCAGCCAAAAAATCATTAAATTCAATTTGAATAGCTTTCTTCTGTTAAATTATTCCTTCACTTTGCAATAATTTTCTGACTAAAATTATAATACGCCGAAAGGCTTAAAAAATATTCCGAAAAATTTGATAGTAAATATCGATCCAAAACTCAAATATGTGCAGTATAAGCAAAGTTTTACGATAATTCCTGATATCTTAACTAATAAAACATTTTATTTACATATTATTTTACGTTTCATAATTTTGTACAATTTATTTTTATGTGACGAGCCATTTAATTCTCACTAAACTATTTTAAAGACCCAGCTAATTCGTCTTATAATATCACCTAAGAGCACGACGAATGACGAGGTTGAGGGTCAGAAAGAAAGCAAGGAGTAAAAGCATCATAAACATTCCCAGGACGGCCAAGTCCCATTCGAAAGCATCGCCCTGCATGTGAAAGTCCTTGAGGAACTGCTCGCCCGTCTTGTAGTAGCAATAATTCATGGCTGCATAGCACTCCAGCTCCCCGCGATTGTATCCGTAGATGGCCCTCAGCAGACCCTCGAAGACGTAGCGAAAAAAGGACACATCGCAGATGGGACGCAGGAACCAGGACAGTTCGTTCAATCGAATGAAAAACCCGGAGAAAAGCAGAAACGGTATCGTGGCACTCGGTACCAGGAATATCGCCAGCTGCATGGAGAACAGCGATCCGGCAATCACTCCAATAAAGTGGCCAATAAAGGCGGTCAGCACACAGACGACCCAGCACATGACGAAGCGATGAAGTTCCGAAGGTTGACCCGTCATAAAGTAACCGATGCTGATGAAGAACGTGGGGCAAGTAAGTTGCAGGGGCAGATCCGCCAGGACCTTGGACAGATAGTAGGCCTTCAGGGAGTACCAACCGTTGTAGTACTCTCTGAGGAACACCGCCGAGTCCTGCATGCAGAGCAGAATCGAGGGCATTGCATTGCCGGCGAACACGAACAGGATAATAAAGAAAAGGCAGGATACATTAGAAACGATTTTCTCAGCGTCGGCTCCTATCTGCCAGTAGACCACGCCCAGCAGCAGGGCCACTACCACGTGCATGAGGAGACGCATCTGGACGGCAAACTGAAAGGAAAGGGAAGTGTTAACTAAGAAATTTAAACTTTTTAAAAGGATGTGTCTTGAACCCACCAAATCCCTGGACATTGATCTCAAGTGTCTGCAAAGCAGCACGCTTAGCTGGACCCAAAAGCCGACCTGCTCCTTGCCCCGCAGGTGAGAGAAGTCGCAGGACTCCCGGTGGACATTGATAAGCGCTGCTGGAAGGAAATTAGAACAGGCACAGAAAGAGCGAAAGATAGAGCAGAGGAAGGAGAAGTGCAATAAAGAGGAAAATAATATAGAAGTGCAAAGGTGGAAATTGGTTCTGTATGAGACAAAGCATCCTGAGCACCATCCTGGCAATTTCACTTACTCTCCTCATCGACTTGGAGCTTCACCACGTTGCTGGTATTGCAGTGATACTCCTTGTTTTGAGTAATAAGTGAATCACAACGCTCAACGCTAGAGGACTGGCTGCAGACTTCGAGGGCTGCAATTAAATATATTTAAGATTAATTTTTTTTATGATGAAGATAAGTTAAACTTAATCTTACCAAAATCAGCAGGATTGTAGTACTGTGGACAGACGAAGCCGGAGCTGGCAAAGGTGTTGAGCATTTCCCGCTGCTCGCCGGCATAAAGGACTTCGCCGTGAGCCAGGACCACGACATCGTCGAACAACTGAATGAGTCGCGATCCCGGTTGGTGAACCACACAAACCACTATCCTGCCGTCATGGGCTAGTCGCTGCAGATGACAGATCACTTGGTAACTGGCCACGCAGTCCAATCCACTTGTTGGCTCATCAAAGAACATGATAGGTGGATTTGTTACTAACTCGATTCCAATGGAAAGCCGCTTGTGCTCGCCACCTGATAAGTTCTTCACCAAAGTTTTACGACAGGACTGTAGCTGCAGAATATCCAGGATTTCATCTATCTGGGAATTGTGGCATTAGTTTTGCTTACATTTTTATAATTTATATTATTTTTAGACTTACAATTTTACGCTTTTCCTCAGATGATGTGGAGCTGGGCATCTTCAAGTTAACGGAGATTCGTAGGGTCTCCTCGACAGTGAGTAGGTTTAGCATCACAAAGTCCTGGGCAATATAGGCGGTCATTTTGCGGAATGTTGACATATCCCGGGGACGGCCATTTAAAAGGATCTGTCCGGAAACACCACGGAGTCTGTAAGGATCACAAATTTAAAAAAAAAATACATGATTTTAAAGCAATTTATATTTCGATTCTTAAATGCCTGGAAGTATGCAGTTAATCATATATTTGGCCTATCACAATGTATTTTGGTTTAAGCAGATAACAGAGATAAAGTATCTATAGCTCATACATGGGTACATATATATTTAAGCTTAAAATGTTTACAATACTTACTTGAAACCGGCGAGAGCATTAAGCAGCGTTGATTTGCCGGCTCCCGAGGGCCCCAAAATGGCCGTCAGTCGTCCCGATTTGAAGACTCCAGTAGCCTCGTTTAGTATTTGGCCGGAACCCTTCGTTGATCCACTTAGGCTGTAGCTAACCTGGCTAAAATGCAGCTCCAGAGCCTGCTGCTTTGTGGCCAAGCCATTTGGTTGCCTTTGTACTCCGTTATCGGCCATTGGACGGCGGGTGGGGATTGTTCACGATCCGAAATTTCGAATTTTTTCGGGAGGCAACCGAACATTAAGCCGGTCAACAAACCAGTGAAATGAACTGGCGATGGCCAAACTCTTATTAAGTGCACATGGAATCGCACATATCGGAGCATTCACTTATCGTTGGAATGACTGCTTCAGAAGATGGCGGATAATCTTATCGCGTAAGGTGTTACTGGATCGGATCAAGGTCTTTCAATACAGCCAAACATGTTGCACTGCAACTTGATGGTTAATCTAGGAAACTCTACATATACTATTAAACTATATATAGTTTAAGAAATGCTAGTGCGACGCGAGATCTTGTCCGAGGTCAGTCGAATAGATTATTGGAAGAATGGCATTAGTTTAACCGTATCAGCAGGAAAATGTTGATTGCTGTGGAGACAGATAGCAAATTTATAGCATGTTATTAAATAGCTAAGCCAACTATAAATACAATTAATAATTGTTTATTAAGATTTCCGTAATATAGTTGCAACTTTAATCGTAATAATACTTTTTTTTCTTCCTATTAACTCTTTTCCACTTTCGCCTAAAAGTTAGCATCTATTTTTCAGATTTTCTTTAAAGAGTGAAATTAATAATTGGCCACAAACACTGTGTAACAGATACATTTTGCTTTCAGCTTGAAACAATGAACACTGATAGCACACACCCGTTTATATAGCTTATGTGTATATAATCCAAACTGCGTAATACATGGAAGTTAGACTTTATAATGACGATTATTCATTTCAATGCCACAAAGCTGCTGCTTATCACCAGCTGCTATTTGTAGTTAAATTTTGCATCCACTGCAGTTTGTGAATGTAAAAACTGAAAACTAATTTAGGCAGTAAAACCCAAGTAATTTTCACAACAAACAGGTTTTAATAGCTGAAATTAGGGTTGATTCAACTGATCAATGCAAATATGGTTCGCGTGCCGTTCGATCACTTCATGTTTGCATATTTTTAAGGTTTATTATTATTGCAAGTGTTGAACGTACGCATAAATTGATTTTGTATGACACTTGGCCAGATCGTTTTGTTTACTTTTATTTTTTTATCGCCTCCTTCAATTAAGATTTGGAGTTATGAGCACATTAACCGACCGAGAGAGAGAGAGAGGTCCGAACATATTCCGTTGATATTCCAAACGCGACTGACCGATTTCAATTGCTTTCGGTTGGAAGCCGGCTGTAGTTATAAATCGTAATTGATCTGCATCCTCAGCTGGCAACAAGTTTGAGTTGCAACCAAGCTGCAAATGGATCTACATTTTGTGGCATACTTTTGAGATACATAGTCTTTTAAAACAAATAATATTTAGTTAATCTTATTGCTAGTTATTTTACTCTCGTGTACTTGCAAATTCATCGTGCTGAGAATATTATAAACTTCCTTCGATAAAACAATTAAACACCTAACCTTTTTCTGTAAATATTTTTAGTGTCAAGGCACAGAGCCAGACAGATTCACAAAACTTACCTATGACTAGTTGGGATAAACGTGACTAAATGAATTTGTTATTATGATTGACTATTTGTTTACGTCTAAGTTTTTATGGCATTCAGCCTATTATTTCTCATAGAATAATATTTGCATTAATTAAATCTAAAAGCAGGTTTTATATTGAATTACTTGTGCACCGTGCATATAATCTGAATAATTGGAAAACTCAACACCTTTAAGTAAATTAGTATCTCAATTAGATAATATATTAAATTTAATATTTATATAAATATTTTAGAACTTATTTAGATTTTTTTCTGCTATTTATCTAAAGAAACTTAAATTTATAAAATATTTTCATGAACTATATTTCATAAAAAGTATACCATAATTCTCAACCATTCTTACTGTTTTTGTAGACAAATTAATGTAGGTGGTCGTTACTCGATGCAGGCGAGAAAGTAACTGAAGAACCTTCGTTACTTATATCTGGAGAAAGGTTGAACTTAACGATTAACTTTAGGCTTTAGAAACCCAACCAAACTAGCCGCGACGACGTAGCTTCGAAAACATTGTCTGAAGTCTTGAGTCAAAACAACAACTAACCAGCTATGTCTCGGATTTGACTCCAATGCCTCTGCCGATATTGCTGGTGATGAGCCATAACAGAGAGAAAGCTTGGTTACAACGAGTAATGAGCTGAAAGAGAGTGGAATAAGTTTAGCCTTGCACTTGAAATGCATCTGAGAAGACAGAAGTCAGTTGCACTCTTGCCTTGAAAGAGCTAACAGTGCCCTCTCTTCTTATCACTCTTAGCACTTGGTCTACATATGGGGTCTCTGTTAGTTAACAGTATCTACATGTTTTATACATGTTACTTAGGATTTTGTAGATGGATGAACTTCAAGATACATAACTTCTTACTATGCAACTAAAGAATAAATTCTGAAAAATACGCCAAACCTTGATTACCAATTAAAAACCCATTAAAGACACCGTATAAATTCCATGAAAAAATATTTGTTTAATAATATTTTCAAAGTCATACTCGCAGCCGAGGCCTTAAAATCAGGCATTTGTTACAACTAGTCAATAAATCGGTCATTAATACAATAGAAAAATACATTTCTTTATGCGCTATGCTAATAAAGTGGTCTATTTACAGTTCTTGATCTCGGTAACCGCTAGGTGTGTGTGTATGTTTTATATGTGGGTGTGTTCTATTATCCTTTGTTTCAGTTATATATCACGATTTCCTTACGCGCTATAGGCTTCTCCAATCTTTGGCACAAAAGTTCCTCTTGTATAAATGCTTAAACAAGAAACCATTAATATAAAAACAAATATTCCCCAGACGACGGAATGTGGCAGGCTTCCTTGTTTTCCGTTTTACTACCTCATCTGAACAGTCGAAGGCGGAAGGACATGATGTAGAAGGCCAGAATGCGCAGGAAGATGAAAACTCCAAACAGAAATATGAGGGCCAAGTTGTAGTTCCCGTCGGCCATGTCCAGGTTCTTAAGTATATACTTCGGCACCACCAAATGGCAGTACATCTCCTGGCAGTCCAGTCGCTCGCGATCATACCCAAAAATGGCCATCATGCATCCCTCCAGGCTGTACTTTAAGAACGATATGTCGAACATCCAGCGCATGTAGATCGGGGCATCCTTCTCCATCAGAAAGAACCCGCTGAACTGCAGGAACGGGCAGATGAAGAAGGGTCCCAAGATGCTACCTAGCTTGAGGCTCAGCGCCGCTCCCACTGCCAGTCCGATGCTCTGCGATACCAGAGCCGTAATGAACACAATCAGGAAGAAGAGTCCAAACCGCCACAGTTCCATGGGCTGCTGGGTCATCAGGTAAGTGGGCACTATAAACAGGGCGCTGCAGATGATCTGGATGGGCAGATCGGCCAAGGTGATGGCCACGTAATACGCCCGCAAAGAGTACCAGCGATTAAAGTGTTCCCTCGACACAATGGGAAACTCCAATGGAACTAAAAATTAAAATTACTATTTTAATATAAATATCTTAAAGCAAAACAGATCGACTTACACTTCACAAGAATCCCAGAGAAGGCACAGTACATCACAAACATGATGGTGTAGAATATGTACCGGAAGATATTCAGCGTCTGGGCGCCATCGTTGCCAATCCCAAAGTACAGGGTCCCAATGAGCAGTCCCGTAATTAGATGAATGGCAAACCGCATCGTGGTGAGCGAACTGTCCCGCCAAATCAACAGGAAGGTTCTCAGCAGCAGGATGCTTAGCTGGCGATAGAAGGGCGTGGCGTAGATATTCTCCCGATTACACAGATGTGACGGATCCAGTTCCAACGCCGGCTTGGGTTTCTTCTTTTTCTTGGGCTTGCAGCAACTTCCGGTGGCCTTAGCTCCAACATCACCGCTTCCAATGCCCGCCGTTTGGCTGTCCCAAACCCGCGAGGAAAGCTCATTGATCGGAGTGAGTGGCTTAAAGGAACTTGCAAGCAGGAAGCTCTGAGGCACTGAGGTGTTCATTACGGGGGCTGTCACCGGTGTAATCAGTCCAGCGGCCATTAGTTGATCTGAAAATCATGAATTGTTAGTTATTTAGCAGTGTTTTATTTTCAAATTTTCCTGCTTGTCTTACCAACTTTCTTCATGGCTGCCAATTGAGCCACTCTGGCGCTCTTGTTCTGCCTGTAATCCTCGTTACGACCACTATCCATCAAAGCCACCATCTTGTCCACTTGGTTGTCATCCACCGTGTCGTAGTCATGAGTAGCAATTTCCATTACTAAAAATAATATTCAATTAAAATTGTATCAGAGGTATTATCCTTTATAAACTCACAGTAATCCGCTGGATTGTAGGACTCCGGGCAGTGTAGATTGAGGGCGCCCAGGAAGGGCAGCAAGTTCTGCGATCCACCTGAGTAGATGCACTGACCCTCTGCAATGGCGTACAGGTGATCGAACATGGCAAATGTCAGGGCGCTGGGCTGGTGGATTGTGCAGATGACAGTGCGGCCCTCCAGGGCTAGTTTCTTGAGCAGATTTATCAGTTGATTGGATGTGGAACTATCCAAGCCACTAATAATAGTAATAAATCTTTAAGTGTTTCAATTTATATTTTTAGTTTTCTTACGTAGTGGGTTCGTCCAGAATTAGTACTGGAGGATTGTTAACCAGTTCCAGGGCAATAGCCAAACGTTTCTTCTGACCTCCGCTTAGCTTGCCTGTCATCGTGTACCGGTTCTCATACATCCCGATGGCCTCCAGGATACTCTTAACTCGCTCCCGCTTCTCGCTGTGCGTCATGTGTGTGCCGATCTTCAGATTAGCCGCAAAGTGCATGGCCTCCTTGACGGAGAGAAAGGCCTGAAGACTTGTGTCCTGGCGGATAAAGGCAACGTTCGGCTTGAAGGCTTTCAGGTCTCGTCGATTGCCATTGACACTAAAGTCACCCGTGTAGCCAAAAGTTCTGGAATATAAATTTTGTTTAAATGTATTAGCAATTGGGGAAAAAAGGATAAATTTTATGGTTGCATTACGTGTATCCTGAGAGGATATTGAGTAGGGTACTCTTGCCAGCTCCTGAAGGTCCAACGATGGCACTCAGCTCTCCAGACTTAAAGTACCCCGTGAGACCCATGAGGACATCTTTGGTTTCTGTAATTATTTTGTAATTTATACATTAATTAAAGACTTTTAAAATCTTCTCATGGAACAGTAACTAAGGCTAAATTAATGTTTGGTTATCAAGTGTGTCTCAAGAGGTCACACTATATGTTTATGGGTAGCGCTAACTGATTATAAATCTAGTTAGGTAAAGGTTTTTTAATCAATGGTAGACTTGAGTTTTCAAGAAATTCTACTAAATTTGGTTATTCACATACTGGGTTATCTTACACATTAAATCATGCGTAAATATGACGTTATTAAAATTTTTGAGATTAAGGTAAGCGTATTTTTATTGTGTATTTTTAAATAGCATCTTGTGCGACAAACTTTATAGAAAATATATTTGATTTAATTAACAGCACAGATATTTTTAAAGTTAGGAATTCCATTGAATGATTTGATCATATTTTTATTTGCAATTCAAGTGATAATTGCAGGGTGTCCCACATTCTCACATTGAACCAGCTGTCCGGTGATAAGCGAATCCCATTTCCCGCGATTAGTGCCTATAGCCCATGCACGCTTTTCATTGTACACCCCGGTTGGATGATAGTGCCATAAAGAACCTTAGGCTTTAGTTTGCCAGTAGATTGGATTGACTTATAAGTGTAGGTTCGATTTCTTGGCATACATTGTAGTGGAGCATGCTGAATGCCATACTGCCCGCTGGTTAATCTGTCGATTAGCCATGGCTACTGGCCAATTTAGATTTCAGGGGTCTGTTCGAACACTTATCAATCACTCCATAGTCGAATCTTATCGCTCTGCGAACTCTATGACTAAAATGTCGTTAAAGTGCCTTTACGTCTTTTTTTTAATGCCCGTGGGCCAGATGTCGAACCAAAGCTAGCGCCAAGCCAACAGGTGTATAGCAAGAAATTTTATTGCATTCGCATTGTGGCAGTGGAGTTGGACGCCTAGCTTATCAAGGTTTAGCGATGACCCTGTACTTGGTAATGCATTTTTGCAATAAGGGGATTATGAGTTAGTAATAAGCCGGAATAGTGCATCGAACACCTGCAAGTTTATAACTTTGTTCCTATTCTTATATAGTTATAAGTAAAATATACTTACAAATTATGTTTTAAGATAGCTTAGGTCACAAGAATGCAAAATTATTAAAGCGATTTCATTATCAAATTGATTAAAAAAGCATTTGCAATTAAAAAGAACATTAAAATAAAGAATTGGTCATGATTTATAGCTTTTCTCTTTAATATTTATTACAAAATATTCGGTTTAAACAATTATTCCCCACAAATAAAGCACAATTTAAAAATAGGACTCAGTCGCATATGAATTTAATTGGTAAACATTTTTATTCTATTCTACTCCTTAAATATTTTTATGTTTTAATCAATTAAAAGCTTCTAAATCCGTAGACACGCACAGATCTGGCATATATTTCCACTCATTCTAAACATTTCTCATTAAATCGTACCGGAAACAGTCCTCAACAATTACATCTGGAGCGTGCTTA
>VNJR01004298.1:0-20599 GCA_008042585.1 Drosophila punjabiensis | reverse complement strand
TTTTATTTGCATTTTCCGCCATGGTAAGCACTTTTTTCATACTTAAAATTCGATTTATAACAATTTGCGGTAAATAAACTTTTCACATAAATTGCATGCCCATTCAAAGGACGTGGCTATTTTAATCATTGGATATGGGCGTTGCAATGGGGAATGAGGACAACAAATAGTCATCTCTGACAGACGTTTTTATGTGACTGCATTAAAGTTCAATGGACTTAATCAATTTAATTAAGTAATGTTCTATAAAAGAGAGAGATAGAGATAAGAGATTGCTGGGGACAAAAGAAAAGAAATACACCGTTTACTGGATGAAACAAAATTTTAAGGAAACAGAATCAGAGTGAATCTCAAAATTATAAGCCAACTCAGCGTATTGTTAAATAAATTGTTTATACACGGAAAAAAAAGCGGCAAACCAAAATATTGGGTTAAATATACTGTGAGCTGCAGTATAATGACGTATCGCATTACGTGGTTTGACTGCTCTACAGTAAATTGAACCACGATTTTTGGGTTGAAAAGCGACAACTATAGAAAATAGTCAAATACACTATTTTACTGTAGAGAAAAACAAAAACGGGAAAACATTTGTATTTATCCTAAATAAACATTATTGAACTAAGTTTTTTTTTTACTTTATTGTGGAAGAATTTGTTTAACTTTGTAACTATAGAGATACAAATTGTTAAATTGTTATTAAATCACATAAATTAAAATATAATCAGTATTAAAATCAACTTACATTTATTTTTTCCTGGGTAGAATTTGAACCCATGTCTAAGAATTCACAGACCGCTTGCCAACTAAGCTACTGCAGTTGTTGGCTCATTTGAGACTCATTTGAATTTGTTTGTTTTTTATGAAGTCCAGTGTAAGTTAGTTTAGGGCGAAGGCGGGAGCACAATAAAGCTCTCTCTCTCTCTCGTTAAGCTAGGTTTTAAATTCTCTTGTGAGAAATATAAAAATTGTCGTAAAATTGAAATCAGATCAAGCGCACGTCTTTTGTTTTCGTCTTGCCGAATAAAATAAATCTTGCCACCAAAAGTTTTTCGGTTATCTTTCTAAAAAACTATCTAGAAAATTCATGGCGCCCCCGGGTGGCCAAGAATCGTTTTAGTAAAAAAGGCAACAAATTAAAAGTGACATTGGCACATACAAATAAAAAGTGCAATTAAAAAATTATATTTTTTTTTTGTGCATGTTATTATTATTTGTTATTAAATAAATAATTGTTGCCCGCGGCGCGCTATTCTGTTATTAACAATATTCGTGTCGGTCGCGAAATTAATTTCTTCCTGCGCCGAACTCCAGCCATCACCGAGGGATCTCACCAAAGGAAAGTGGCTGTGGATATACATATATATAAATACCGCAATCAGGAGAAAGAGGTATTTGGGCAAAAAATTGAAAGCTCTAGTTGGAATATATGTTTATTGTTTTGTGCTGAAAAATTTAAATGTAGTAGAGCTAGATTTGCATGAAAGTTATATATTATATTATTATATTATATTATATTATACATATATATTCTGGTAAAAATACGTACACATATATCTATATTGAACCGCTTTGGACGCAACACTTACTTGATTTTTGTGGTGTATTCCCAGTCGGACTTGCGAGCATGCTGTCAGTATGCTTTCCATGCAGAATCGCTCAGGGGGTACCCTCTTACCGCTTATGTAAAACTCCCATTCGCTTTTATTAACGCTTGGCCGGGGTAATTTATGATGCAACCGTCGCTGCTCAGCTCAGCATAAAAATCACCCTTACCGGTAAGAGGGAAGTTCATGGTGCAACCGTGGCTTCTCGATCAGCATGAAAATCATGCTCTCCAGGGAGCATGCAAATTAGGATCAACCGCGAAATAAAACATTCAGAAATGTTTTTAAAACAATTTTTTTTTATTATATATTAAAAGGAACTTAAGGAGGATATATATTATAATAATTTATAAGGAAATTCTTTAGTTTTCCGAAGGCGTCGCTCACCGTTTTTATTTAGTCCTAAAAATTTCTCCCTTAAGTTCCAAAAGCTTCTAAATGAAAATCAAATAAAAAAACAGTTATAAATTAGAATGATCTCGTATATATATTTCATACGTACCAAACAAAGCGTTGTTCATAAACCTTTTCTAGGTCATTTTTTATCGGGTCCTCCTGCAAAAATGTTTTCCATAAAAAAAGAGTTAGAAAACGAAAACACAAGAATAGTCTTTTGTGTGAATCCGTGTGTTCACTTGAGACTTGTTTGTGTTAGTATATATGTGGGCGTCACAAGACGCGATCAAATGTTTTTCTTTCTTCAAGAAAATTGTTTCTTCTCCAGATTAAAAACCGAAATACAAAACAAACAAGTAGACACACGGATACGCACAAAAAGGGTTAATGAAAACACATGAAAAGTGTTGAATGAAATTATATCATTACTATTAGTGCTTGTTAGTATGTAATGCATAAAATAGTTAAGCTGTAGGTCATTAAAACTTATATTAATATAATAATTTTAGTTAAATACATACCTTTTTCTTTTTATACCCTTGCAGGGTATTATAATTTTAGTCAGAAGTTTGCAACGCATTGAAGGAGTCATCTCCGACCCTATAAAGTATATATATTCTTGATCAGCATCAACAGCCGAGTCGATCTAGCCATGTCCGTCTGTCCGTCTGTCCGTCTGTCCGATTATACGCGAACTAGTCCCTCAGTTTTAAAGCTATCTGAATGAAACTTTGCAGATGGCCTTCTATATACTCTCACTCGTACATAAGTCGGAACGGGCCAGATCGGGCGACTATATCATATAGCTGCCATACAAACGATCCGTAAATTTGTTGAAAAAAAATTATAACTTCACTGTTTTTCAACATATCTTGATCAACTCTCGGTTATGAGCTTTTTATATTGTTTCTGATTTTTAGATTTAATTTTATAAAAATCGGACCACTATATCATATAGCTGCCATAGAAACGGTCGGGAAAGTTTAAGAAAAAAAATTATAACTTTGTCAATTTTTAACATAATTTCTTCTACTTTGAGATACAAGTATTTCATATTTTTTCAGAATTTTGTTGTAAATTTCGTAAGAATCGGACGACTATATCATATAGCTGCCATACAAACGATCGGTAAATGTGGAGACAAATTACATTTTACTTTACATGTAAAAATGTAAAAAGTGTAAAAAAATGTAAAACTGTAAAAATTGTATGTATATGAAAGTAGTTCATATTTTATTATATTGGGATAGATTATAATTTATACAATTGAAATCTGCAAGGGTATACCAACTTCGGCGTGCCGAAGTTAGCTTCCTTTCTTGTTTCTTCTAAAATTCACTTTCACTTTGACACGATGACGTCGCAGAACTATCAGTGCAGCCTTTCGTTGCAATTTGGTGTGACCAACTTATGTTTACACAATTTGCATAACCGTGATTGCCAAAATGTATGCAACTTTTATAGTATATTAAAATTAAGTTAGTTATTAACACAACATTTGACAGTTCGGAACAGTTGAACATGATTTTATCATTTGATACTCAGACCAAACACAATTTTAAACCATACTTATATAAATTTTATTTATTTTTAAAATTAAGAATGAGATTTTAAATTGATTGCAATGTATTTGTTTTAAATATTATTATTTTTTATTGTTTTAAATTTAACCTGAACCGGGGAAAAATATTCTCCTTTATTAAATTTGTTTAAATAAATTTTACTTAAATAAAATAGACACATTTAACAACAAAATATACTTCATATCTTTGCCGATTTACGTCTTAAAGAATTTTACATAGTTTAAAAATCAAATCATAAGATACATGTGAAGAACTAAACTGTTTTATCAGCGCGTGTCGTATTAAAAAAAAAAATAAATTCCTTAAGGAAAATATCGAAAATATCGAAAGGAACCGAATTCTATATTGAACGGAGCAGCGGTCGATTCGGGTACCTGAATCGCTCGCTTGCCACTTTGCAAAACCGAGCATCATACAAAAAGCCAGTTTTCTATCCTGAATCGTTCAGCGCATGAAGCAAAGTCCGACTGGGCCATTTCTATGGAGAACCTCCCTCAAACGTCTTGGCATAGAAATCACCAGTTTTTGGGTATCCTCCCTCGAAATGTTTGCATTCCTGCATTATTACTTCCTTAAGCATTGTTTTTGATTTAATCGTGTGTTTTCTAATTTGGCGCTCAAGTAGGTCCCACAAATGGATTGATGTCCGGAGATTGAGGAGGTGTTTTCAGCTGTTTTCTGACATTGTATAAGATCCAGAGCTTTACGTTATGGCCTGTATAGTATGCTTGGGATTATTCACATGCTGAAAATAAAACTCTTCTACGCCGAACTGTTGCGCACTTTGGAGTAAATTCTCGCGTTATATGGCCATATAGTCCAGATGGTTCATTGTGGAGTCTATAAATATGAGGTTTCCCACGCCGCACAGTAGCGCCTTTTCTCATTTTACGATGCAAAAATCATAACTTTTGAACCAAATAAGACATTCAATTAATTTAAACGGCAACTGGCAGGTAATTGTTGTAAAATTTACATATGTAGTGGATAATGTGCCACGCCCACCCATTCGCTTTTTTATAGGGTATCAAAGTGGAAAATTCGATTTTTTTTCTATGAAGACAATTTTTTAAAAATATTTTTTATTTAATTTTTTTATTTTTATTTTTATGTATTTGCTTAAATAAAAATATTTCGAATGCAAAAAAAATATATTTTAATTTATCAAAAAAAAAATTTGGCTGACCTTAAAAAAATGTTCTTTACCTTTTTTGTATAAGTATTATTAAAAAAACAATGTAAAGGAAAGATTTTTCATTCAATACAAAAAAACATGAACAAATTCAAAATTTTAACCCTAATAAGCGTTTTTGCGCTTAAGTAAGACCAGATTTTTTGGTATTTTGGTATATTTTACCCTTGAGTTGCATTGGTTTATGCCGTTGCATTTCCGCAGACGCAGCGTGACGCAGCCGATAAAAGTTGATTTTGGTCAAAAAAAATATCCACAAAAGTCGTAGTTATAGTGTACTAGAGGCGATACTGTGCGCCGCCTGCTGCCATGCAGCCCCTAAGTATTACTCCGCCGCCTCTATGTGTAACAGTCGGGTACAACAAATTTTCTTTATCCAGCGCAGTACCTCGTTTTCTCCATAAAAGCTTGTTAAAAGTTAAGTTATGTTTTTGCCACATCACACTAATGTTAGGGGTTGTCTACATGCATTTTGATATTAGGGGGTTTCTAAAACACCTCCCCAAAAACATAACTATTAGTTTGTTATAAAATTTAAATCAAATTTAAACAATAAGGCAGGCTCTGGGAAATTACTATATGGTCCAACATTCGTTGCTTGGATTGAGGGAAAACCCAGAAAAACCTCAATCAAACCAATTTGAAATTTAAAAGTAAGTTATACAACATTTCTTAGCAAATCCAAAAATTAAATTAATTCAGTCAGAAAATAAATAAAATAATTTTTTGTTCAGTCCATGTTCATAGAATCAATTTCTCCGTTATCTCATTAATCCATCAGATTCATTTGTTTTCCTAATTCACAAAACTGTGGCGCTGGTATAGGTTTTGTCAGCATATCCGCTAGTTGCTTAACTGTGGGAATATATACAAGTTCAATTAGATTATTTTCTATTTGTTCCCCAGTAAAATGATATTTTATATCTATATGTTTTGTTCGTTTATGGCAATAAACTATTCAACTGTGACTTTAACCAAATTGCCTCCCTAACGCACAGTGGGCCAAATGCCTCTGCTAGCGGAATTTTATTAATAACTCGGGTAAATCAATAAATATTTTAATGAAAATTTTAACTTCACTTCACATTTTCTTAGTGTATTCTTGACATATTCTGAAAATATTAATATCGTACCTCAAGTAAATCTCATAATTTTCATATATAAAATATTGTGAATTTTGTATCTTTTTCTTTATGTGTGTATCTCTTTCAAAAAATATATTTTTAGACATTTTAAATTCAAAGAACAATTACATAACATTTATAAAGTTTTATAAACCACCAGTTATTCAGAATCCGATGTGTCGGAGTCGTTCAATGAATTGTAAGAAACAGCGAGCAGCTTAACAACATCTAAATTGACAGACTTTTTAGGAAACTGTGATGGGTTAGATAATGATATTATGAATGGATCCGAAGAAATAAATAACCCATTCATAACATCTTGCATCGTATTAACTCTTGTATCTTTCCTAGAGTGGTTTAGTCGAATTCTTATTCTTATTCTTATTCCTTATTCCTGGCTTCAAGTGCCTTTTCAGACATTAATCCAATGGGCAGAGCTACATGGTTTATGACGTCTGCACCATGGATTAATATTTTGTGAATGGACGCGGGCATGTAATACCTTGGGTATAACTTAACAAACATTTCGGGCATGTTTCCGAATCGATTTCATGTCCACTGGCCAGTACACGAAGAATTAAACTGAACTTATATATAAGCTCTTTGCTGACTCCGGTAATTCTTGTTACCAATTCTGGTTCTTTGAAAAACCGTCTCGCAGTATTACCATTGTTTGTATTTCCACTGCTAGCAATAGGTATATCTACCAATAAGCCCATTTTCTCTCTAAGTTGCACTTGAATTTCAGATTTTCGTGCCTGTACCACCGGCTTATCATTACCGCGAACTTGCCATTTCTTAATTGGAAGTCGATAAGAAATGTGTAAAACACATTCGAAAAATCGAATCCAGGCATGGAGTGTTGACATCCCATATTTAAATAAGTCTGCATCAACTACATAACTTTTCACCAAATCTAAATTATACATATTTTTTGGTACTGCTCGACAAAGTCCACATATTTGCGAAGAGGCTTCTGTAAGGACGCTAAATGTTTTTCCATCCAACATGGTCATGTTAAATTTATGAAAAATTGTATATGAATCGGTTATTGTTGGTTTTATTTCTAATATTTGCTTATTTATATTTTCTGTCTCAGAAAGGATTAATTCAGTCGATTCCTTTTCTCAAATTAGCTTAATGGGCCGACAATATCGAGTTGATGAAAGTTTCTCGTTCTTCCACAAAATTTTAACTCCAAGCTGCACTTGCAAAGGAACAAGACAGACTGAAAATAGGTGCTGATCAACCATACTCATTTCACTATCATTGAATTTTTGACGATAAATCGAGTGACCAATGCTGCCATCGCATCCCCATTTATATATAGCAGTTAAAATAGATTTGTTATCATTTAATAATTTCTGCTCTTCAAAGCCTTGCGGGCGCGATTTAATAATACGGCTTACCGTATGGTCAACTAAGCTATGTAATGTTGTTTCGACAGAATAATCCGTAAATTTTAGGTTTTTTGGGTAGCATAGAATCTTTGCTGAATGCAGCTTTTGATAGCTTGGATATATGTTTGCGTTCCTATCTTTTGCAGCACATCTGGTTAGCTTGTATGTATGCTTTGTGTGGCCTAACATCAATATAGAATGCAAGCGCTTCTTCAGGAGTAAAAGGAACAAGTAGATTCCTTGGTGTTTCCAATGACTGTTTTATATTTTGTCCAGAGTCCTCATCATTATTTAATGAAGACACTATTTTTGAGGCAGTGCGCATTCCGGACTTGTACAAATTGCTACTTGTTGCTACCAACAACTGTTCGATTTCTGAACTAAGTTAGCAACTCTTTTGACTTGGGCTTTCGGGGACAGATCACCAAAACCCTTTCTTGGTCTACCAATATCAAGAGTTGACGTTGCCTTATGTAACACTAGAGGCATATCAAGCCATTTCAAATTTTTTTTCTCAAATAATGCCTTGTTGTAATGGCAAGTTTTCCATTTTGCTGTAAGCCGGCTTATAAAATTTGATAATTTTTTCTTAATTTCCTGTTCTTCAGCTTCAGATAAACGGTTGATTTTAGAAATTTGGTTTAACACATATTCGTTAAGAACCGAATTTTTTTTTCTGCTACACTTTCGCTGAGCCACAAGCCAAAGACGTCTCTTAGGGATTGACATTATAAAGTGTAATAGACTTAAGAAATGGAAGTAAATGGCTCTAATTCTGGACATTTTGACACAACAGGGACTTATACTTATGACAAATACAAACATTAGCGTGAATACGATTGAATCCTATTAGTTACAGTCCAACAAAGACAGTAAAACGTATAAGAATCATTAATTCAAAAGCATGTTAAAAACAATATAATTTTAAGCTACACATACATTGACGGATCACGAACACATTTTTTACATTTAGTAAATACCTTAGTTTAACGAAAACAAAGGTTTCTTCAATTAAAAATCGCCAATTTATGTATTTTTCTAAATATTAAACACGACGAAAAATTCACCTCAAAAACTTCTATTCGCATGTGAAAAATATATGATGACTTTCAAAGCTCACGGTTGATCACAAAAGTCATTTAATAACTTTTAAAATGCTTTTATGAGCTTTATAGGGTGTTACCATTGGAATAAACCAAAATTTAACCAAATCTGAACAATTTTTTTTTCGACTTTTATTCCGCTAGGTTGCTCATTGGGGCTACTGTGTAACGGCTTCAAATAGCGCCATATACTCGACTTCGGTTGATGAAGCAGCTACTGAACTCTGTTTTCTCGTGTTCCAATAATTACATTCGAATCAAACATTTCAAAGATGTGTAAACACCTAGGTTCTTTTCAATAAATATTTCCAACGGATGGCTTTTATTTTAAACAAATTATAATTTTCCCTCCACAACACGTTCTTCTTCTTTTTCGCCAAGCTTAAGAGTGCCCGTCTCTTCATTTTACAAAATCCAACTTAAGTCTACGATCGGTCTCTTATCGATAGCTCTAATGGCTGGTCACACTAAGGCGCGCAACATAAAAATAAGGGGTTTACAGATGTATCCATTTGTGCTTCTTCTATCTGTCCCACTACCTCCCCAATCTAAATCTACGTATCCAACCAAAATATTATTAAAATGTTAATTTCTTTCAAAAGTTAATTTTAAATCTATTGTTCCTATTAGATATATAAAAATTCTTTTAAGGCATTGCCAAAGCTCCACACCGGTGTTTTCGCAGTAACGACTTAAAAGGTTTTTTTATGCACTAAGATCTGGTCTTGTATATAACATGATGTACATCCAACATCCCATTAGATTTAGACAAGGTGCATCGCATCTTTCATCTGATTTTAAGGCCATATGATTAAGTTTATTGGGGAGGGGGCAATTGACTGGGACTGGATTCCAATTTTCCATATTAAATTTTAAAAGTGTATCCCTTATATATGAATTAAGTTTATTTGATCTTTGGTCC
The DNA here is from genome assembly GCA_008042585.1 of Drosophila punjabiensis. NCBI lineage: Eukaryota > Metazoa > Arthropoda > Insecta > Diptera > Drosophilidae > Drosophila > Drosophila punjabiensis. The sequence goes on along the minus strand of VNJR01004298.1, from coordinate 11,272 downwards.
TATCTACTTTTATGCCTTAGAAAAAGTTAATTTCATTCAATCTGACATTCAAAACTTATTCATTAAATAGGATATTAAATTTGTCACAGTTTTTAAATATTTTGTTGATATTAATAAATCATCAACATATATTAATGCATAAATATATCCTTTATCCAGAAGATATATACACCGATCCACTGGAGAATTAAGAAAACCAATTTCTTTCAACACTAGTTCAAATTTATCGAAACCAACACTTTGGTTTTAAGCTTGTTTTAAACCATATATTGCTTTATTTTATCTACATACTTCATTTTTCTTATTTGTAAGACCAACAGGAACCTTCATGTAAATTTCTTCTTTTAGATTACCATTCAAAAAGTCCATATGATGTACCATAAGATTATACTGATTAGCAATTAACATAATCAGTCGAAATTCTTGCTACAGGTGTAAAAGTTTCATTTTAATCAATTAAGTATTCTTGTGTAAATCCCCGAGCCACGAGTCTTGCCTTGTATTTAATCGGATTGCCAAATTCATTTCATTTTATTGTAAATACCCATTTACAATACTTGAACAAGTGTCCAAGTTTTATTTAGAAAGTGTGAATCTGACTCTTCATTTATAGCATCTTCCCATTTATCTTTATCACCTCTACTCTTTATTTCATCAAATGAAATTGGTATATTATCTAAAGAAGATTGAGCAATCATTACATAATTATTTAACATGTGCGTGCTTTCTCTGTAATAGATCTTATCATGCTTTCGGATACACCATACAATTGCGGAGTATGTGGGACTGTAAGATGGTAACTAATGCGTTTTCTACACTATATCCTCTCTTGTCGTAAGATAGGTACTCTCTTCCATTATCAACATATAAATTAACTAATTTTAAATTAAAATTAGACAAAGATTAAATCAGATTTATTAGTTAATAGGTATGTGACACAATAGTGGGTATATTGGTCAATGAAAATAACGTAATAATTGTTTTTCTCAATAGTCGTAGGCAAATCGGACCACAGACATTTGAGTAGACAAGCAATGGCATATTATTAAAATTTTCAATTTTAAAATTTTAATCTAGTTTGTTTCCCGATAATACAAGCCTCACATAAATAAATAAATAAATAAAGTCATTTAGTTTTATATCTTTAAGCAACTCAATATCTCCAAACATATTATGTGATTTCATTTCTAAATATTTTCACTTACTTATGTGCCCATATCGTTCATGACATAATTTATAATAATTAGTTTCAAATTTAAAAGAAATGCCTCTTTAGGCATTGAAAGGTTAACTATAGGAACATTATCTAAACATTTACCATCAATTAAAATTTCATCAGCTTTACTAATTGAGACACCACCCGTATGAAACAAAGCTGTTAATCCTGCATTTGAATTTTTTTTTTTTACTGACAAGAGATTTTGTGAAACATCTGACAAAACAAAACATTTTTCAAAATAATTTTCGCTTCAGAATTAGGCACTGTGCCAATTTTTGTTGCATTAATAAACTGCTCCAAAGTAGGAAAACTTGTATAAAAATATTTGTTATTAATTAAATGGTCGGATGCTCCTGAGTCCAGAATGAACGAAATTTGTTTTTCTAGTTCTTCTCCACGCTTAAACATGAACGCAAACCCACCACGATTCGAATCAGATGGAGCTGTTGCCCTTTGTGCTTGTTTGGTTTTGTCAATATTATTTTCTTTTTCTTTCTCCCTGAAATATATGTAGCAATTCTTCTTAAAATGTCTACTTTTGCCACAGTGAAAACATTTTTTAATATTCAACTTATTTTTTGATTGTAATTTTTATTTCTGCTTAAATGTAAAGTTTTTATTTTGAAAATTATTGGGACTTATATTTCGTTTGACTGCTTGTAAAACTTTTAGACTCGTATCTTTGCTTGCATTTTTTAATGTTATTTCATGGTCCAAAAGTCTGTTCTTCACAGATCCTAATGTAAGAGTATTTTGAGATAAAGTTTCAATCGCAGTAGTTACTCCGTCTTATAACGAAGGAATTGTTAAGAGTAGATGAGAAACCTTATCTAATTCTTCCAATTTCGGTCCAACAGCTAAAAAATTAAATTGTCGAATAATGTAAAGTGGTTTAATAATGGCGTATCGGCTTTCAGCTTAAAGGATAACTGTTTACGGACAGACAACTGCGACGCTAATACTACTATGACACTGCCGCTTTAATTAGAGGTTTCATTAGAGATTTGACGGCTATAGGGTTTTACACAAGTGCGAGCAAGATGACTATATGGCACTTTTAATGCATTAATTAATACACAAGGATTCATAAGCATGTACTGCGAATGACCCACCAGTTTGCAACTTTCCTGGATATAGCCTTTGATTGAAAAGCACGACACCCAAATCCGAAAGTGCATTGGACCTGTGAAAAGGCTCCAGGTCACCTTGCGCTATTTGGCTACGGGGGAGACTCATTTTTTATAGTGTACTTCATGAGAAGTACCTTTCATTTCCGTCCACAACAGATGAATGGAAATAAATCGCAGCGGACTTTTATGAGCAATGGGGCTTTCCAAATTACATAGGTGCCATTGACGAAAAACACTGCAAAGTACGAGGCCTTAAATCAGCTAGATCTACATATTTCAACTATTAAGGAGAACACTCCACCATTTAAATGGCCATTGTGGACCCGAACTACAAGTTCATCTACAGTGGGGAGCAAAAGTGATTCCATGATCAACTTTTTCATGTTTGGGCGCACATAAAAATTAAACGAATAAAGTAAATGACGAAAACTTTTTTTTTCTTTGAATAGTAGTTTATTTTTAACAATTAGGCGTATGTTTCAAAATAGTAAAAGAATAAATAGAATAGTTATGATTCTAAAACAAAAACAAGCGACATGTACTCAGTTTTGCACCATCCGTTATTTGTTTATATTAATAGCTCTTCTTACTATCTTATCATCAATTGACCTGCGGATTTACCGTTTAATTCTTTTTGCATTTATTATTCGTTGTCAGAATTCATAAAATCACTCTCTTTCATAAGTTTATTTGTTGAGTTTGGAATTTAGTCTCCAACTATTTGCTGAAAATGAAAAAGCTGTCTCCTGATAAAATAAATAGTATTGTCTCTCTGACTAAAAGTGGGTGTTCGACACATTAGCCAATCTGTGGTTGTCCAGGTGCAGAAGAGGCAAATTGTTTGTTCTGAAAATAAGTTGAATGGTCGCCGGCGCCTTCTAACAGACCCTGACGCTCGACTTATGATGTCTAAAATACGAAAAAAATATACTTTAAACTCCAAAAGAGGCTTCTACAGAAATAAATAAAAACGTAAGTCGATGGACAGCTAGAAGAGCACTAGGTAGAATTGGTTACGTCGCAGCAGTGAAAAAAAACAAACCAGCTTTGTCAGAGAAAAATGTTAAGGCTCGTCTACAATTCGCAAGAGGCACACAGGAACTGGACAGTAGAAGACTGGAAACGTGTTATCTGGTCGGATGAGAGTAAGTTCAAGCGTTTTCAATCGGATGGAAAGCAGTACTGCTGGCGGAGACCCGGTGACCAGCTTCAAAGGCATCATGTAAAGCAAACAGTGAAACATGGAGGCGGCAACATAATGGCTTGGGGGTGTTTCACCTATTCGCACGTTGGCCCGTTGCACAAAATTGACGGGATTATGCGTAAGGAAGATTATTTGAGCATTGTGGCAGGCACAAAGTCCCGACCTCAATCCGATTGAAAACCTATGGTCAATCGTGAAGCGACGGCTCGGGCAGTATCAATCAGCACCATCCAACTTAAACGATCTTTGGGGGCGTGTTGAACTGGAGTGGAATAAGATTCCGAAAGGAATTGTCGAAAAATTAGTTGAAAGTATGCCAAAACGTATACAAAATGTCATAGATACTAAGGGTCTCTGGACAAAGTATTAATAATAATTTATTTTGTATTTTTTTTAAATGGTGCAAAACTGAGTAAATGCCACTTGTTTTTGTTTTTGAATCATTACTGTTCTATTTCATCTTCAATTACTATATTACTTATGCCTTATTGTTAAAAATAAACTACTATTCAAAGGAAAAAAGTTTTCGTCATTTACTTTATTCGTTTAATTTTTATGTGCGCCCAAACATGAAAAAGTTGATCATGAATTCACTTTTGCTCCCCACTGTATGCTGACGTTGGGACAAATGGACGAGTGGGTGATGCTGGTGTATGGTTGCACTCAGACCTGAAATATGCCATTGAGGCTGACAAGGTGCACATTCCTTCGCCGGCAAGGTTACCAAATTCATCTATCGAGCTACCTTATGTGTCGCAGATGATGCCTTTGCCCTGACAGAGTACATTATGAAGCCATATACAAACACAAATCAATTGGAGAGTAGTCAGAAATTTAATTATATGCTTTCAAGTAATCGACGTGTTGTTGAGAACGCCTTCGGAATATTGGCTAATCGTTTCAAAGTGTTTTTTCAAGCAATGAACAGAAGTCCACTAGAAGCTACTCATATTGCAATTACATGCGTTTGCTTACACAATTTTATACGAGAAGACAATATAAAAACGAAGTCCACATTAGATGTAATATACGATTATGGTGCCACTATATCGACAAATTTTGAAGATTTCGAAGTGGATCGTAGGCATTTGAGAACAACAGCAAAAGCGGAAAGAATAAGATCTCAATTTGAAAACTATTTCAGTGCGCAATTATGAAACTAACTAAATAAATGGAAATTAAATCATTTCAAAATTAACATTTTGTTTTTGTTTAAGCATTAATCTTTTTGTATGTCTCTGTTGAGCTGTAGCGTGTCCATCTCCAGTAGAGTTTTCGAAAAAACCTTTTTAGCCCGTAACTAAATGTCAGCATCGAGTCGTCCTAAGCTTTGACAGATGTACTGGGAGAAGTAGTACATGCTGTTCGCCTCGGGTTCCTTTTGAACAGCGGATACTTCCTTTAGAACAGCGGATGCGATAGCGTTGGCTGATTCAAATATTGCTTTCACCATATCATTATCGCTGTTGTGAACAACTATTCTTTTTTTGTATTGCATGCCGAGCAGTGGCCTGGCTAGTAGATGGCCCGTCTATTGAGTCATTCAACTGCTGGCTAGACGACTCTGGGCCAGAGCTTATCTCGGACTCTGGGAAAAGCCCGTCCCTGCTAGAATCGTCTAACATCTACAAGATTATACACATTACATTAAAACCAATCTTACACTAAGGCTTCTCTTGTTGAAATTATTAATGCTTGGCATCGGACTGCTTATTCCGAACAAGAAATCCATTTTGGATTTGTTCTTCCAGTTGTCAATGGCATCCAAACTTGCCGAGTCGGCTCCGCTCTTTTTAGCCTTCAAAAGTCTTTGACTCTCGTGGTTATAATATGACTAAAGGTTGTTCCACTTTCTAGTAACTTCAGCTAAATGTGTACAAATTAGTTAAATAGATTAAATATGTTTTTACTTTTGTTATATACTTACTTGAACAGACCGGAACTGCTGGATCAAACAAAGAATTTAGTTCCTTCGCCAATTGGTGCCAAAAGTTCAACTTCAAGCTCTTAATCTTGTATCTTAGACTTTTGTGCTTCCAAATATATTCATTTGCTTGCACACTTTCAATTAAAAAGTCTGGCATCTCTTCAGTAAACATTATTTTCGACATTGTGTGTCCTTTTGTTTACCTTTTTAGCCAGTGTGACCGTAGTCGCAATACCAAAAAATTCCCAGCAAAAAAAATATAGCTTTCTCTTTTAAGATTCTAATGAAGTAGCTAATTAATAAAAACTTCATTGGTGTGCCATAAGGCTATAAGCTTTTTCTTTCATAAATGGCGTTACAAAACTTAAAATGGAATCGGATAAATACTTTATTATTATGCTTTTTGCACTTTTTTCAACTTTATTCCACTGTTCTACATTTTCACCACATGTTTCGTCGATAACTTTAATGGCGTCGTGTTCACTTAAAACCGCCCTTACTCGAAGTTTCAATATGGAGTACTTTTCTCCATCGAAAGGTTTTATATTTCTTTTGTTCTTATCCATCTTAATGTTTATTAAAGATTTGATACTTAGCTTTCAGTTTTCTCGGCGGGGACTGGGCCCATAACCAGTTAAAAGTTCAGCTTGCGTTTCGAGGTCTCAAGTCTTAATCTGCAAAAATATCGAGAATCCCAGCTCCTTTATGACCATCCAATAGAAAGCACTTTAGTATATAGTTAGAAATTAGGTATTCTTTATTATTTTCTTGTTTTCGTTGCACTGCTCTGTTCAGTTAAATGTATTTAAAATAAACCACGTCTTTTCGTCAAAACGGAAGTGAAACAAAAAGTTATGTTTTTGCGACATCACACTAATATCGATATTAGGGGTTGTCTACATGCATTTTGATATTAGGGGTTTCTAATAAAGCTTTTACCTTTTATTCAAAATGTACAAAACTTGCTCTCATTTGAAAAAAGAAGGCTGTTTCAAAACTTTGGGGGCTTAGAAACGTGCTCATTAGCAAAATCTTTTGTTTTGTTCCGACTTACATCCGATATAAGGAGCTTACTACGGGCTGCATGGCTTTGGGGTACCCTCCCTTTTTTACCACTCTCCGTAAAGTCTCTTCTAATACGGACTTGAAAAACCGCTCCTTAACCTTTTACGTTAGCTCTTGGGTAGTTATTCGAGGATTTAGTTTTACCAGTTGAATACATTTTTTTCTTCTCCCTTCGTTAAAAGGCTAGGACGACCAGTACGAGGCCTAGAAATGATTGATCCGGTGGATGTATAGTTTTTGATTACCTTCTGAATTAAGACGTGGGCTCTTACCTACTTCACGGTAACTTTTTCCCTTAAGAAATAATTTTTTAACTGTTTTTCTTTCGGCTGCACAAATTTCCTTTCCTATGGGCTCCATCATGATAAGATGACACAAATTGAAAAATGGTTTTAAATGAATTCTTCTTCACCTCGGTACCATTCACTACGAAAATGTAAACAAAGATGGAACACAGATGGAATATGGAAGGCCAAGTTTAAAAGTATGCCCAAGGAACATGTCGTGTTTTCTGGTATATTCTTTCCCCAAAATGTCTCGAATTGCTATTATTTAATATGAAACGCCTATATTCTTTTGTTGTCAATGTATGAACCCAGTAATTGAAGGACTGGAGAGCACTTGAGGAGAAGTTTTTGGCTGCAACGAAATGTGATGTCGACCGTGACAAGAGGAACACATGTGGTCGCTTTTGCAATACCCTTGCAGGGTATTATAATTTCAGTCTGTAGTTTGCAACGCAGTAAAGGAGGCATTTCCGACCCTATAAAGTATATATATTCTTAATTATCATCAACAGCCGAGTCATCTAGCCATGATCATCTGATCATCTCCATCTGTCCTTTGGTCCGTTTCTACGCATAGTAGCTATCTGAATGAAACTTTGAAGATAGTCTTCTATATACTCTTAGTCATATACCTCAGTAAAATTGATAAAAGTGCAATGTTTTTTTCTTAATTTTTTTTAACTCTTTATGTTTAATTGTTTAAATAATTTTATTTATAAAGGTAGTGTATGTACAAAATGAATGAGCTTAATATATATTTAAAAATGTATTGTTTCATATTTATATAGAAACTTAAATTTTTTATTCATGAAAATTTGATATATGTGCAAAACTGAGTTAATTACAAAAGAATATTATGTATATACATTTGTATTATAGCTTTAATGTTATCTTTTATAGGATATGGTGTCTCCATTTTGTTGTTCCAATAATTGCAATCGTTAAGGCATTGAATTAACCAGGTTTTGGAGGACGGTCATATCAATATTTGCCCATTCCTTAACGATTGACTCCTTTAAGTCCTGCAGGTTCTTAAATTGCCTTCCACCTCTGAAAACTTTAGCGGAGAGAATGCCCCAAAGATCGTCAATCGGATTTAAATCCGGACTTTAGCTGGCCACTGCATCAGGGGGATTTTTTGGATTCCAGAAACGACTTCGTATACCGTGCAACGTGTATAGAAGCGTTATCCTGTTGAAATACAAAATCCTCGGGGTGAAACTCTTCAGAAAATGGTACAAGATCACTGAGAGATCCGTGTATTTTTGCGCATTCATGCGACTGGGCACAAAATATATTGGTGATTTACCAAAGAAGCTAAAAGCAGCCCAAACCATTAAAGAACCACCACCATGGTTACGTTTGTGGCAAGTCAGCCGAGGATGCCTGGGGTCTCGCCACTTCATCACTAAAGATGACATTATGAAATTCGCTGCTCCAAAATTTATATTTTTCATAATAGGCTAGTCGAGTGATTTTATGGCGTCACAAAGCTTAGGTTTTGGGACCTTTGCTTCATATCGGAGGTTTTTGGCAACTTAAGTTCTGCTTTAATTTGGGCGCAGCTCATACTTTTTCCAGGTGCCCAAAGCCCTAATGTGGCACAGGAACAGCATCTTTGCAATTGCTCTAAGCATATTTCTGTGGAGACTTCAAAAAAATTTTTATTGTGTTTCGATGCCTATTTATTAGCCGTTGTATTAAATATGCTCTTCTTTCGTTAATTCGGTTCCACGTTGCATTTTCATTATATAGTACAGTTTAATTAATCCAAATTTCTTCAAAATAACTTCATTTGATTTTTAATTTAGTTATTGTAAATTAACACGCAAATTGTATTACTTTGTTCCATTATAAAATAACTGGGTGTTACTCAAACCATTTTGCACAAAAATCAACTTTCGAAAAAAAGCAGCTCTTCGCGTTCTTCTTTATGCTAGCGACACAACATATTTAGAGATGATAAGAAACCAATGCATTACAATATATAAGTATAAATATGAGAATAATTGTGTGTACTCAAAACAAATTTCATTAATTTTAATTTTATTATTATTAAAACGACAGTAATACAGAAAACAAAACTTGCACATATATCAATTTTGCTGAGGTATAAGTCGGAACGAGTCGGATCGGTAAATTTTTACGATTTCGATAACCGGAGCAGACCTATATAACTCTTCCAGTTTTTAACATATTTTTTTTTTTTTCTACTTTAAGATACATTTTTTTATATTATTTGAATAAAATCGGAAGACTTTATCTTATAGCTGCCATAGAACAGGAAAATTAAATTTTACTTTACATGTTAAAATTGTAAATAAATGTTAAACTGTAAAAATAATATGAACATGAAAGTAATTCATATTATTTTAGGTAGGGATATATTATAATTGATCCAATTGCAATCTGCAAGGGTGTACGAACTTCGTTTGCTTCCTTTCTTATAGTATAGGTGTGTAAGTGTGCTTGAAATCAAGAAATCCTCAAATAAAAGACCAAAATTTAAAATGTATACCACAATAATACCAGAAAGTTTTTTAGTGGACAGAAAAGTTCTGGATTTTTATAAAATGATAGTAATTATCTCAATAGATAAAAAATATATTTTATTCTCACTTTGCGTTTGCTAAAATATACACACGAGACTAACAAAGGACAAGAAATAAACTTCCTATTTCTGGCAAATACTCTGGACCGTAAGGGTGGCCGTAATATATCTGTCATATAAAATTTCGTGCAGTCACCAGATCCAGAGCTTTACTCGAATTAAAAAAGATCGTTTACTCAACCCACACTCCTACAAATTTGTACCTAAAATCGGCATAACAAAAGCAATTGCCGCCGGTAGATTTAGTAATTCGCCATAAAATCTTATCCGTATCTTAGACTTGGCCAGCAACCCTCATTTCATTCGGGGGATGTTATGAGCAGTTGGGAATTATAAGCGCACGTGTGCAAGATTTTTCGCCATAAGTTTTCACCATCGTTTCACGAAAAACCACCTGTAGATTTAGAAAGAAACTAAACGAAGAAAATCAGAAAACCTTGCACCGAATTTGAGGAAAATAGAAAACTTTACCCTAAAAAATCGTTGTGGCTTTCCTTGATTTTACGATGCCTTGCCTTTAAGTCAGGAAACCCGTTTCTTAATTCTAGATTTTTATAAACTGAATTTCTGTATCATAGCGCCATCAGCAGCAAAGCGCCTTTTTTTCCACTTACTAAAAGGATATTATTACGAGTAAGTCGTTAGTAAAGGTCCGAAAATGTATTTAAATTCAATCTCGAATGAACTTGAAAAAAAAAAACTGATAATCTGTATGATTTCGGGATGCCTTCTCAAGCCTGTTGTTCACATCTGAGGCAGAACAGTTTTGGAAATTGTCTAAGTCAGAGATGGGCACGCCGTGGCTCAATTTGCTCACGCTGCTCAAACCGTCATCTTTTTCGGGAGGCGCCAGCAAGTCGTCCTCGCGTCAAAGTTGCTAGCGTTTAGCGTTCCGTGACGATTTACAAAAACAATGACACTGAAAATTGGCGCAGGTAGCAGGGCACATCGCTGCGATCCCGAGTTTGCAACAACAATCGCATGCATTTGGGCCTCGCACATCAAACTTGCTATGGTGCTGGTTGTTGTTGTTGTTATTTTTTGTCTGGCCGAGCTGCTACTCAGACCGTTAGATCTCGTGCCCATCGCTGGTCTAAGTAATTAAAAAGTATGGGTTTTAATAATTCTAATTTTCTTTATCTTAGCCACCTAGGTTTTCTGAAAATGTATCCAAGAGGTATCAATTTTTGTATTGGAACCTTTGCTATGTTTAAGCTTAAATTTCTAAGATTTATGTATGTATGTACATGTAGGTATGATTAGTGGTATGTAAGATATGTAGAGCATTTTATTCCTTCGCGTTATTGATTGACAGCTGCTCAAAAAACTGCTAATAGTAACAGAGAGACGAATCAAGAATATGTATACTTTATTACTCCTTCACTGCATTGCATACTTCTGACTAAAATATCCTGCAAAGAGTATAACAATACAGTCGTGGAAAAAATAATAGAAACCAACTTTTTGCTTTAGTTAGTTTCATATATTTCATAAGACGCGAATCCGATAATAAATGAATTATTTTTTTGTTAACATATATTTAAGTATATGTTAAAACAATTATTTTATAGAATTGTTTAACAATTTAAAAAAATTAATAATATTTTTATGTTTCCCTTGGAAAAAATAATAGAAACAAAACGCTTAAATTCAATTAACGCTATTTTATTTTAATTGTATAGCTTGTTTAACAATATTTAGTGGTACAGCCTTTAGCTTTAATAACAGCAGAGCGCCGGCGCGAATTGAGGGATTAATGGCATACCACTCTGATTGCACTTTCTCCCACAATTCTTTCTTAATTCTGGGCTTAAAGCCGCCAATTCTTT
>VNJR01004293.1:0-20119 GCA_008042585.1 Drosophila punjabiensis | reverse complement strand
CAGGGAAGAATCTGAAAAAAAAATTCACACATCTTGTGCAAGTCCACCTCTCTGGGACTCCCTCTATCTAGAAGTGAGTCTGTGCACTCAAAAAAATTATACAGTAAACAACTTAAAACTACATTTTATATTGAAATAATGAGTAAGCAAACTTAGCTCTAATTTTAAGCCAAGGAGATTTCCATCAAATATTTATTTGAGCTTCAATTTTCAGCTATTTTTGTTTATATATTAAAAATGCTTTATATATTTAACTAAAAGTTAATGCTTGATTCTTCCAGTTGAAACCATGGACTGGACTTGGTCTGGACACAGTGCCCGGCACTCGACGCCACAGCAGGGAGGAGCTGCTCCATGCCCCAGCTGGGATGATTCATATGCTCGTCGCAGAAAAATTCTCAAAAAAAAAAAAAAAACTAAAGAACTGAAATAATAAGGAGCCAGAGGAGGATGGCAGGAAAAATTGTTACGAGAACCATTTAAAGGAATTCTCTCGAGTTAGAACTGAGAGACACGATCAGGGGACAGGAATCTGGAATCAGGGACCATGGTCATGGCCAAAAAAAAAAAAAGAAGGAAAGATACAGCCAAGCGAGTCATTGCATTGGGGCATTAACAGACCTTAGCAGACTGCTTGGGGTCTGCCACAACCACCTCCAGCCCCCAAGCCTCCTCCTGATCCTCCAGATTCGTCTCCTGATCTCCCCCCCTCCTCCGATGCAGTTGCATTTTGCGATTCCATTTCCTCTTCGCATGATTTCTCGCTGAGCTCGGTGTGCGCGCCCACAATTGTCGAGAGATTAGAGATGCTGTAATTCCATGGCTTGCGATGCCGATTGGCCTGGCTTACTCCTCGTTCCCTGGTATGGGGGCAAATGCAACAGCAACAGCAATAGCAACAAATGCAACATCTGCTGCAGCAACAACTGCAACAGCAACTCCAACAACGCCAACACCAGCCACCAAGACGACTGCGATGACGATGATGATGATGCGGTTGATTTGGGCTTATCATGTTCACGGGAGACTTCCAGACGCTCCACAGGTTTACACGAGTCGCGGAGTTTGCGATTTCTGGGATACCCAATGTTAGGATTCAAGGAATTTTGAGCCAGAAAGTTTTACTTTCAATATAACCATGTCAGTAAGTCATAAATTACACATTAACTCTCCTTTAGTAACCTGATCCCAAGCTATATAATTGAATAATCAGATCATCTCATAATTTTTTGCCACAACCGAGGCAATTCAATAAATAAAATAACTTGTGTGGTTTCTCAGTTGAGGTCCAAACTAATTTCAATAATGGTTTTATGAGATTACCGAAATCCAATCTCTCAGCTGTCCATCAAGTAAATATTTATCGTAATTAGCATAATGATATGCAGAGTGCCCGAAAAAGACGAGCAAAAGAAACATGAATATTTCGAGTCTATTTATAGAAACTAGTTTTAGCCCAAATGTTTGGCGTGTAGACCGCTAAAATCTAACGGTCCTGTGGCGCAATGGATAACGCGTCTGACTACGGATCAGAAGATTCCAGGTTCGACTCCTGGCAGGATCGAAAAGATTTTTTTATTGATAATATTAATAAATATATTATATTTCTGTCTTGTTTAAGCAATAGATATTTTAACATAATTTTGTTTTTTTAATGATTAAAGAAATAAGATATTATTTTTTAATTCCGAGGGTTATAAAACCGTTAGGTATCCAAGGGTCCTGTGGCGCAATGGATAACGCGTCTGACTACGGATCAGAAGATTCCAGGTTCGACTCCTGGCAGGATCGGAGTAAATACTTTTTTTAATTTGTGATTTGCCTGATATAAAATTATAATAATTTTACTAATAGCTTGTATTATTTATACATTTTTTTATTTCTTAAGTTATTTTAAATAACTTGTTAATATATTTATATGAATTATAATTAGTAGGGTTACCGAATCCAACGTTTTTCAGCGGTCCTGTGGCGCAATGGATAACGCGTCTGACTACGGATCAGAAGATTCCAGGTTCGACTCCTGGCAGGATCGAAGTTATTATCTTTTTTTAATTCACTAAGACCCAAAGATTTATAATAAAATATTAATGAATTACTTATATTTAAGAAAATTTTTACCTTTATACTAATTAAAATCTACCCAACACCTTTAACATATATTACTTGAGCTATAAATAGATCGAGTCATTTTCTTATTCTATAATCAAGTTAAAACATACTTCATTTATTATACACATAATTTTCTTTGCTTAAAAACGTCTTTGTTGTTAATAATTAACCTTATTAAATTAAATAGGCAGTGGAAAATTACTCGAGTCAGAACAGTCTATTTATAGCTCACCTCACCATTTAATATTCTCACGATGCTTACCCTTGCTATCAAGTTTGACTTTTGGCATACGAAGATCATCCGCCTCCGTGGCGCAATCGGTTAGCGCGTTCGGCTGTTAACCGAAAGGTTGGTGGTTCGAGTCCACCCGGGGGCGATTATAACTTTTTTGTTTTTTCTTTTATTTAGCTTTAAATTTAAATTATAACTTTACTATATTAATTTTTAATCAATAAACCATAAGAAAAAATTTATGATTTTCCTTTTATTTATAGAATTTTCATAGGTTACTTTCTTTTGCAACAACTTTACCGTATAAACTCGAAAAGTACTCCACGCTGCATATCTGCGACTTTGGTGTCTCAGTGTCTGCGTTTGCGTCTGCATCTGCGTCTAACAATGGCCACCACCACTGCAGCGGGCTTAGGCCCGGTCTGAGGCTGAGACTTGGTCTCAGCCAGAGTTTAGTTACTTAGTTAGTGCTCCAACTGGGGGATCTCTCCACAACCACCGCCGCCCAACTGTATCTATGTATCCCCCTGGTGCATTGCATAAGAGGAATATTTGTGCAATTTGATTTCGCAGAATTGCGAATTCGCTGGAATGAATTTCCCCCCACCAGATCCGACCAACCCTTTTGGTTGGCGGCTTATGCGCATTATGATTATGATGATACCTTTTGCCGCTCTTTGTTTGCTTGTGCCGTTCGCTGTTGTTACTCGTGTTGTTTTCGCCTTGTTTGCTGGTTTGTTAGCCGCTCGCCGCGATTATGCTTGAAATTCTATGCAGTTTCGCAGTCGCAGTCGCAGTCACTGGTCGCTGGTCGGGCCCCCGAAGTCATGATCTGAGGGCAACCGAGGGAAATTCTGTGGAAAAGCATTTTCCTCCACTCGCAGGCTGGCGAGATCAACATGGTCCGATTGTGTTTGCAATCATTACAAACGGCCACGACCAAGAAAGCGGATCAGTTTTGATTGGTCCGCTGTGCAGTTCGAGCAATTTGTTTTAGGTATTATATTCACTCTATATATTTATACCACCCCCTTCTCCACACTGTAGGGTTTTAATTAAAAAGCTGTAAAGGAGACACTGGCCAACATTTAAAATTACATTATTACGTATAAATTTTGGGCACACAGAGACAGGAGGAAGAGGGAGTTTCATTTTTACACCCTGGTAAATACAGCAGTTACAAAGATGTTACTAAAATATATGCATTTTTGAGTACAGGGTGGATTGTAGTACTTAAAATAACGAACATTTTGGTACAATTTTTTATAAAAGGTTTTTATTCCTCATTTTAAAACTAATTAACAAATTACTTGATTCAAAGTATGGCCTTTAACTTTCTTAATTATAAGTTATTCAACCAATTATAATTTTCCCTTTTAATTTTAATCTTATATAATAGATTGTTATTAAGTTAAAAAGCCAATTTAGTGAACTATTTAATAAAAAATGTAAACTTAGTAAACATTCCTTTATTGTAAGCTCTCCTCGCATACTGACTTATGGAAGTAGGACTGTATTTCCCCATAATTTATACGCAGTTGCAGGAAATTCAAGGTCTTGGTGCACCCACCTAACCATCCTTCGTGCAACCCATTGCAGGCGACACTTTTCCTCTGTGTGTGAGAAGGGAAACACGCCCCTAAAAATAAAAACGAAATGAAATGGAAAACGTGAGGAGGCCAAAAAACGAGAAGTGACCAGAGAACTGGACCCCGGGCAAGCTGCTAGGAAAATGAGCGGCTTATCTAAATCTTCATAGTTGGCTAAGTTCCCCTCCTTCCATCCCATTTTTTTCCTCCCCCTCGCTGCTCCGAGTTCCCTTTCGTTCGGTTTTAATTGCAGCCGAAACGTGAGCGAAATGTAACCAAAAAAAAATGCAATTGTGGTAGCAACCGGGACTGCAACGTTTCCTTCTCAGCTCTCTAGGTTCTCTTTTTTAATTTTTGGTCATTCCTTTGGCTAGTTAATCGCGCGCATTCGTGCAGCATTCTTTTTGTTCAGCAGGGGCTTCCCCGCTAGAGGCCATCCCTAATGAGGAAGGTCCCCTTTTTCGGGTCCACTCTGGCATTTGTCATCGAAACATGTAATTATGCCACTTTGCGTCAAGTTACGAAACGAACCATTTACAAAACTACCTTCTAACGGGTCTAAAAAAGGGTCCAAAATGGCCAAAAAGACCATGAGCCCATTAAGAATTTGTTTAGCAGCTTGCTGGTGTATTCCAATGTTTTGTTTTATAATTAAAATATTTAATTAGGAAAGGTAATACGTAAAGTAGATTGATAGCCTGAAAAATTATGAGTTCTAGGTATTTATTTATAAACTTTTACTCGATTATTTATATAAATAAAATAGTCTTCCTTAATATATTATAAAAAATGCAAGGATATATGTATCCTAAAAATTATGAGCTGTTGGTATTTATTTATTTACTTTTACTCGATTATTTATATAAATAAAAAATTATTTTTAAATATTTTATAGCAAACTCAGGAAAATTTGTATCTTTAAATATATTCTTGCTACTTTAACTGTGATTTAGTTCAAAACCAAGGCTTTTCCTGGCTTGTTAGCTTCTGGCGAAATATCTCCCAAGTCAACCTTCATCATAAATTAATAACTAGTATTAGCATGCTACTTAATCACACCTACCATCTGGAAATACATGTAATTCACGTGTAAGGCATCTCTCCCAGAGATCCCAGCAACATTGCGCCACCTTGGCAACATGTTGCCGGCCAAAATGGCAATGCATAATTGTCGCCTCACGTGCAACTCGGGCATTTGAGTATTTTCAGCCAGGTTTTTTTTGTTCAGTTTTTTTTTAGTTTTCAGGCTTTCAGCACTTTGCCACCCAAAAAGCTGTCATTCGCCAAGCAAACACACACACACTACGCGCACATGTCAATTAAGTGGGCGAGTGAACCCGAACCCCAACTCAGTCCCAAGTAAGTGACATGCGAGCTGAGTTGCAGCAAAGATCTGCAGAGAGAGCCAGAATGACAATGGCCTCAATTAGGCCGGTAATAAGCCATAAAACCAGTGAGTACCTCAGACCAAACCCTCTTCCCTTTTGAGCCTCACGCGATGGCCGTCATTATTTCGTACATAAAATCCAGTCTAACTTTACAGTTTTGCAAGTTTATGGCCATATTCTGAATCTCCTGGTCAGGCCAACTCAATTACACAGCTGAATGGCTGAAAAAAATAAATAAATAAGTAAATCCAATTGGATCAAAGCTCAAGAGTCCAGCAGCATAAATCCAATAAAAAGGAATAAACAACAAAATCCTTCGAATTGACGGCAAGTCCAGGCGAGTGTCCAGCTTTCGGTTTCAGCGATAAACAAACATAAAAAGTAAACGTCATTCGCATCGCTTCTTCACAGTTCAATTCTTATTTATACAGTGAGCAGAGCTATAGCAGAAGCTATAGATATAGCCAGCCAGCACCCCCGACAACCTCCTGACAAAAGGGTTACAGTGGAACTTCTTGAGCTGGAAACTCAAAGTTTCCTTAGAACTTCAACTTGTACAATTATAATAAACTATAAAATACTCAAAGAAATAAACAAATGATTATAAATTTAAGAAAAACGAAAAAAGTTTGTTTTATAAATATAAATACATAAGCTATTATTCGAGAGATTTATCAGGAAAATCAAGCTAAAAAGACTTTATTCAATTTGTAAAGCACTTATTTATTTATTTTAGAACTTACAGTACAGACTATATACCTTTTAAAATGTTTAAAATGTAATTCTCTAAAATTTTACTACCAAAACTATAAAAATATAAAAAGATCTAAAATAATGTAAAACTACTTTAATCTTCCTAATGTTTATTCTTTATAAGTCACAGCAAAAAATAAATAAATTATTATTAGAAAGATTAATTATAGAAATCGATCTCAAAAGGCTTTATTCAATTTACTTAGTAATTTTTGATGTACTTTAGAACTTACTTCTTGAAATGATGAAAAAAAAGGGAAAGATGTTATAAATATACATTTTAGATGTATATATTTTTGGTTAATATTTTCTGAATTTCTCTAAACCTGTAATATCTCAACCAAATTCTTCAGGAGATCTAAAAATATGAGAAATTACCAAATTTATTTTTGTTAAATCTTTCCAATGTCCCTTCTTTATAAGTCACAGGATCCCAACTGTATTTGCTATGCATTCTTGCGCCTGGACAAAATTGTATTTTATTGCCAGGGATTAGATGGCAACCCTTTCGCTGCTTCTCCTGCTGGACAGAGCGGGTCACTACTGATAAAGGCCAGCAGCGGTGAGGTCAAGTGGAAGGGTTCGACTTAGAGCTAACCCGTTGGAAAGGAAAGCAATTTATTTACACGTGCCACGGTGCCTGGCCGAGGATTCCTGCGGCTTAGCCCCCATATTTGCGCTGATTTGATGCGATTCTTTATGGCAGCCAATAAAGTTTTGACAACGCAAAGAATCAATTTCGTTTGTTTATGACTAAGCCAGGGTTTAAGCCACAATTAAGTGGTTTTCTATATGTGTGCTTGTATCTATATCTCAATGGGCAATGTAAGACAAGTGCAGCTATCGCATGGCAAACACTCATCTCTATAACTAATTAATGCCAACAATTAAAAGCCCATTTAGATGGCAATCGTTGTGCTGAACAATTGTGCAATATTTGCATTCAAAAATTCATTGGAAAATTATTCTAGCTCTAGCCTCTAGTCATTATTTGTTATTGATTTTGTAGGCCACACAGCCTCTATCTGGTGGTAGCACGCACTCAAAAAAGATACAAATAAATATAGAAAACCACCACGGGATAATGAAATCGAAAGCGAAACGAAAGCGGATCAATTGCCCAAAAGATCAATTGGCAATTGACAAAGCGATCGCTCAGCCGAGATCAGATTAGATCAATTCATACCACTTCAGTTCAGTTGGGTTGCATTCGCATATATACCCGGCCATCGAGGCGTTAAATCTGTGTACGAGTTTCAAATCCAACAATACCTATACACTGAAAAAATATGCGAGTTAGAGATGAGAAAAATTAACATGGTTTTAAATATTGTTTTGGTATAAAATTACTGATAAAAATATATCTAAAATTATGATAACCTGATATAAGTAGAACAATAATGATGATTCCTATATTTGTATTTAAAAAAAAAAATAGTTAATAAATCGATTAATATCAATATCTTTAAATCACCATTAGAGAATTTTAATTTAAACTAAGTAATTTGTATATTTGTAGGATAAATGGTTTATTTTGTTTTCGATTTTAAAAATACTTCGCCGCTCCTTAATGTTTTAACAAGTCTTTCTATATTTTTATTTGGAAAAATCGTTTATAAATCAATTAATATCGACATCTTTATAGCTCTATTAGCGATTTTTTTTTCATCAAAAGAAGTTATATATTTATTGGATAAATGTATTTATTTGTTTTTGATTTTAAAAATGTCTTGTAGCTTATTTATTTGGAAAAGTCTTTTAAAAATCGATTAATATCGATATCTTTATAGACTTATCAGCAAATTTTGATTCAAACACAACAATTATTATATTTAAAAGATAAATGTTTTAACTTGCTTTCGTTTTTAACATGTCTCGTAGCTCTTTAGTTTTAATTATTTTTATTTTAAAATAAATTTTTAATGTTTGTAACCCTGTGATTTTTTCCTAAGTGTATGTACATTGCGGTTTCTGCCACTCAAGCGCAAAACGAGAAATTCATTAATCCGCCTAGGATTGTGGACTTTTCAGCTCCTATTTGTTTTTTTTTTTTTTTTGTGGTTCCTCGGGTTTTTCAGTTTCCGAGGGTTTGTATTTTAGGCTTGCCTTTCGGCTTAGTCCCATTGTGGGTTTAATTCAATTACCGCATGTCAAAAGAGGTTCCCATTCCCATTCCCATGCTTATTCTCACATTTAAGGCCTTGCACCTTGCACTTTCGGTTTCTGGGTTTAATGTTTCCCTGTTCCCAATTTTTGGCGGTTCGATTTCTGTGTGTTTCTGCGTTTGGTGTTTTGGGGAACACAAAATACTTGGCACGCGCTGCATTTTTACTGCTTCATCCTGGCCGCAGGTTGTCCTGGCAGGTGCAATTCCCTTCGAGTCGAATTCGATGGCCCTAAGAAATGTGTAATTCATGTTTCCGCCGACGTCGAACATCTCAAAGAAATAGGTATAGGGGGAGCCTGCAGGGTGCATTTAGGGAAGATTTTAATTGTGTGTTTATTATTATTATCCTGTCGGGAATAAATTTTATTATTATAATTATATTATAATTTTTTTTTTGGGAATAAGAAAAAGCTTATGATAGTTTTTTTAAACAATAAAAATATAATACAAAATTATAGAAAAAGAGTAATAAATATACATTTTTGTTATAAATTAATAAATATTTATCCTTCAAGATATTTGAATATATACAAGGTCCTTTTAAAGTAAAACCTGTTTTTCATCCTGTCGTAAAAGTAAAGCCTGTTTTTCAGCTTGTTTGTAAAATTCCAATTGAAATTTCAAATTATTAAATATGATTTAAGCTACAAAATATCTTTTATTAATTATTAAAAGGATATTCCCATCCCTAATCCCCTGTAATTATGATATGAATGCCATAACTCCTTGTGGAGGATGCTTTACCGACAAAAGCGGATGTGCTTAGCCAGCCCTAGACTTGGCCAGAAAGTCGGCCCCTGATTGGCCAAAAGGCGGAGCCAGAGCCCCAAGACCGAAAGCGAGTTGTGCGCATAAATTATGGCATTAAGCTAGCGTCTGGGATTGGTGCATCTGGATGTGGCGGCAGGCGATTCCGGATTCCGATTCCAGTTGCAGCAGCAGCGGAGTAACCTCCGCAGCCTCCACACGCAAGGCGAGGCCAAGCAGGTTTTTCTTTTTTTCACCATCCTGTTTTGGGTTTTTTTAGGCTTAGGCCTTTGGGCCACAAAACTGTTCCCAGCCAGCGTTCAAATTAGTTGGTCCAAAGTCAAAGGCTGAAACCGAATACAAATCCAAATCCGAGAGATCGAAGCTGCAGCCTGACATATTTATTACGAAATGCCGGCGAGACATAAATTGGAGGAGCCTTTCGTCAGTGCAAATTCAATTAAAGTTGACATTTTTCCACTGAATCCAATGGAAAACCTGCAATTGCCAATTGCAAATTGCCGGCCCAATGACAAACGTCAGGCGTCAATCAGCCGGCAGCAGGATATTTATGGGCAAATGCATTATTTATCTAGCTGCTGCTCCTCCTGGCTTGGGTTGGTTGTCTGAAATTTATTATATTTTATAGTGTAACAAATGGCTAAAGCCAGCCGACCACCCGATCGCTCCTCGTACGTGAGTCGCAAGGAGTTTCTTTCGCAATCGAAGAGCCAGAGTTTGGCGGAGTTTTTTGCTGAGGGCATTCAACTCTCTTTTCAACTCTGCATCGAAAACGGCGATAACGAAAGCAATTTGTTAACCGACAGGCCAGCCAAAGGGAAAGGAAATCCCACCAAAGTATGTGAAAATATTAACAACATTTTAGGAACAAGTCAAAAAATATAAGACAGGCAGCGAAATTTGATTGCTCTGCTTTTTTAGGAAAGAAAAATTATTTCTGAGGTTTGGTTAATAAAAGAGAAATTAAAAATAATTTTTTTTAAGTATTAATTTAATCATAAAGTAATAATTATGAGAACTATTTTTTTAAAGTAATAAAATAATAATAAAGTAATAATTGCAATGATTTTACAGAACTTTAAAAAACAAATTAGTGTGTCTAATTTAATGATGAAAACTCTTAAAAACATCAAGGGAATTTTTTATGTAAAAAAATATAATTAAGTGCTATTTAGTAATTAAATTTCTAAACAATTTTTTGTATTTTTCTTTAAAAACTACAGGTTTCTTTCATGTATTTTCTCAATGTAAAATCCAAATAATATATAAATATAATAATATAATAATTATTACAATTAGTTATAGTTCTTAAAAAAATTATATTATTCTTCACTCAATCATTACTCTCTTTCCCAACATTTCCTCTACTTTCCATCCATAAAATCACTCTTAATAATTCCATAATACCCAAAAAAAAATATATATATGGTTAGGGCATGGAGAATGTAAAATGCTGAAAACATTAAAGTAGCCTAAAGCAGCTTGATTAATTTTATGAGCGATCAGCCGTTAAGTTCAGCGCACATGAAATTCGCGATATTAATCTAGCATTAAGCATACGCCCCGTTAACGTTAACGTGCGCTTACTTATAAGTTATAAAACCCTACCCCCAAAATAAGCCGTGACCAAAGCCGCTGCCATTCCCAAAAGGTAAATACTCATTAGTGAAATTTCTTATCATAATTTTATATATATTTTTGTATATATATTTATATGCCCGCTTAAAGCTGGCGGCGTTTAACGAGTTGATCTTGATGCAATTAATAAACGGCGTTGGCCATGCATTTTATGGCCCTGGATATCCGGAAGCGGGCAATAAAGGGTTCGAAATCGGTATCGCGGCCAGATCGAGATTATGAGCACAAGTTAACCCCAAAACAAAACCGCAACCAAAGCGATTCTCAGACCACCAAAGCTCCGGAGGCAATTGCCAATTGCATTCATCAACATGACAGCTACTCGTCCGAGTCGAAATCGAAGTCGGAGGTTCCCTTTCTCTCCAGCTCCTGCTCCTGCTACTGCTCCTCCTCCTGCTCCTCTCTGTGTGCTGCTGGTAAATTGACAGCCGCCGCTGCTCAATTTGAATGCAAACCACAAAATTGGATAATTTCCCAGTGACAATCCAGCAGCGGGTCCTGTCCTGGCCCCTGTACCCATTCCAGCCATTCCCTGATATATGCGCCCAGCGAAAAGTTTCCCAGGAGCGGGACACTTGCCGCTGGGTGACCCCACAGAGTGCTCCACTCCAACCACGGTAAGCCCCAAAACAAAAGACAATGGGCAAAGGCTCTGGGCTCTGGACTTTGGGCTCTCAACTCTCGGGACTCGTATGCAAAATAAATTTCACTTCCGAAACTGAATCTCAAACCGGGGGCCGTATGCGAAGAGTCCTGCTTCCAGCCGGTTGTTTCATGGCTTGTTTTACATATGTCCGCACCTAAGCAGAAGACACAAGACCACGACAACGGATGGAGAGGCTCACCCACAGCCATATGAGGCACAGGGAGAAATTTTTAAATATATAAAAGATTTCTAAAGGAATTTCCAAATATCTTGATCATTAATTGGTTAAAGAAAGTCAAAGTCAAGACCTTTAGTAATTTGCTTATACTTTTTCCTGTATTAAATTTCTCATATTTGCATTATATTTAATACAATTTCCCATTTTATTTCTCCCTGTGCAGCATCATCTTGAAGCCCTCTCTGGGGGACACTCGACAATGGGCCAAATGGCTGCCTGGAAAAGGCAAAATTCAGGCTACTCGTAAATCCACAACGATTGCTTCGCCAGAAATCCATACTGAATTGATTGCATTTAGAGCGGGTTCCAAGGATCCCCCAAAAAGGGGGAAAAGAGGTGAAGGTGAGGGTGGTGGTCCCTGCTCAAAATGTTGCAATTAATTTTTGCACAATGCTCTTTGTGCTATTTAGTTCTCGATTTTGCAGCATTATGGCAGCCCGACTCTTCGGTTGCCTCGCTTAATTGCCCCCGAAAAAAAGATCGTTGACAAAGAATTGGAAAAAAAGAGAAAAAAAAAGGAGTTAAGAAAACCCCAAGCCAAACAGTAGCACACAAAAAAAAGAATATATATTTAAGCAGAGGACACACAGAGGGACTCCTTTTCAGGGTTCTTGAGTTTATTTTGTGCCTGCTTTTTGGGGCCTTTGATTTGCATATATTTTGGTTTTAATTAGTTAACAAGCTGCTTTCGTTTGTTGCGATTGCATGTTGAACCACGACGCGTATCGTAGATGCTGCAGGTATCGCCCCAGCTGCTGGCTCCGCTCCTGCTCCTGCTGCTGCCTGCCTCCTCCTGGATTGCATGCATAAGGAGCGGAGCACTACGGACAACAGCTTCAGCAACAGCAACGTATAAAATCAAACACGATTTTTAGCAGTTTTCAATTCCCGGAAATCTTGTACGATATGTAGCACCATACAACTGTGTGGATTGTGCTGATTGTTGCTGCTGCTGCTGCTGCTGCTGCTGCTGCTGCTGCTGCCGTTTGGGGCAGCCTTTGCTTCGGCCCAAAGAGCTGGCGAGCTGAGAGCTCGCGCCCGATACGATTCCGATTCCGATTCGCCAGTATCGTGCAAATGTTTCATTATTTAACTGATTTTAGTTGGCCAGCCAGCGAAAACAACAACAACTACGACGACGACGAGGGGCCTATAACAGCTGGGCCAACGCAAAGGAAGGAAGAAGGAACGCTAAGGAAGTGATACCCGACTATGTGATACCCGATACTTGGAATACATAATATATTGCATACCTGACAGGCTCTGGCTTTAGGGTTTTCTTGTATTAACTTTAAAAAACTCTTTGAAAAATGTAAAAAAAAAGCACAAGAATCTATCTCTTTTAATAATAATTTAAATATGAAAAATTCTGTTCCTTACAAAAATATAAATTAGAGTTGTCTCCTCTGATAATAATTTAAATAGGAAAAAATCTGTTCCTTGGAAAAATATATAAATTAGATTTTATAGTCTTGCCGAGATTCCAATAGCTGAAGACTAGTTCTTTAAATAAATAAAATGTAAATAAATAACTCTTTAAAAATAGTAAAATAAATATATTCAGATCAAGAATTTGTCTCTTTTAATAATAATTTAAAGAAGAAAAATGTTGTGCTTTTAAAAAGTATATAAAATAAATCTTATAGTCTTTCCGAGATTCCAATAGTTAAAAACTAGTTCTAAAAATAAATATTTTACTAAGAAATATAGATCATGTATATTTTATTTATAGCAGACACTTTCCCAACTACAAATATACCCTTCCCTATACCTTCTATAAGATCCTGGTTCAACTTCAAGTTCAGGAATACCAACAAAAATTCCAAGATGTTGTCATCAATTAAGGCTGCCTTCTCGTATGCAAGTGGAGAGCTCAGAGCTGTTCACACCTGAGAGAACTTTATTAGGCCGGTGTCTCTCTGCTTTGGGGCCGAAAATGAATGCGTAAATTATGGTCTAGGTACGAAAGCAAATGGCGCTGGCCAATAAAATGCCAGATAAATCAAGTCGAAGGTGAAAATCAGCAGTTGGCGAGTTGGCCAACGGAGTTTAGCGAATTCAGCAGAAATGTGCAGGCAAGGAGACTTATTTGCATTCGCCAAGTTGTCGTCGTCGTCTCCTGGCCTCCTGTCCCACTCCTACTCCTCCTCCTCCTCCTCCATCTTGGCATCCTGCTACTGACAGTTGTCTGCTGGAAAATAAAGCAAAAATAAGAGTCGAAACATGAAAACTGTTGCCCACGAGTCTGGCGAGTACGCGGTAGAGCATCCAGACCAGACCAGACAGCCTTTTGTTTTTTCATCTTGTTAAGGCCTGAACTTTATGCCAGAGCTCCGAGAGCTCTGCTGCTCCGGAGTAACTAGTCGTCGGTACCCTCCTTGCCCCCCCTTAGCTCTTTGGAAGGGTTATTGTTTCTGGCCAGGGGTCTCTGATGGCACAGTTCCAGGAACTTTTCAGGTGGCACAGCATGTTCGGGCCAGACACACTTTTGGTGGCCTCGTGCACAAACCATTGTGGGGGCCTTCAATTAAAATATATTTAAGAACAATTTGGTTAGAAAAGGAGGCAGAAAGAAGATAGTTCTCCGCTTTTGGTTTTAAATTCTTAATTTGTTAATTAATATAAATAAATCCTATTAAATAATTCCTCTTAAAGCTATCACTTCCATATATCTCCTGAACTCTCTGAAAACCCACAAGATTATAATCCCGAAATTAATAAGTTATCTTTATCTTTATCTTTAATACATAAATTAAGTTTTTCTGCCTAAATTTATGGTCAACACCCCGCCTAGCTATTTTTTTGTTAATGTGATTTGCTCATTCTTTTCACCATTTTTTGTTTATTGCTTTTTTTTTTGCATTTGTTGACGGCTTTTCATCAAAGGAGTCACGCTGAGGGCAACTGTGGCGCATACAAATGAATGGATCTGGCTCGATGAAGTCTGCGAAAATATATATAAAAAAAACAGCTATACAAAATTTTAATGTTGTTTGGTCATGTTTTTTATGTCATTATATAATCAGCACAAGTCGCACAAATCGCTGAAAATTAAGCAGAAAGAACTAAGCTTTGCCCCGCCGCTCTTTACTTTTATTTTACACAAAAATACAGTGCGGAACATGAGTATAAGATGGTTTTAAATTTTGTACGTAACAGGTGTAAAGGGTATAGCTTCAAAAATAATTTAAAAACTTGTCTTAACATTTGGTTTCTTTGTGAATTATATACAAATTTTAAAAGGATTGTTATTGTATAATAATAAATTAATATATTGTTAAATATATACAAATGTTAAAAGGATTGTTATTGTATATTAATAAATTCATATATTTTACATTACAAACCCCTTTAAAAATTGCTTTTAAATGCTATAAACCTAGTATATTCCTTTCATTATTCATCACATTACATTACATAATTTCAATTTAGATTAATTACAAAGATTAACTCGGTTTAGTTGTTGAAAAACTGGGGCTCTTTTCCAAAGGTATTTGCTTTTCCTACTAAACATAAATATTTATTTTCTTTGCACCAAAATACTTTGAAAATAAACCCTTGCTTTCCAACATGACCCTCATATTTGTAGACCTGTTTTAAAAATAATAATTAATTACCATAAGAGACTGGCAATAAGATTAACTATCGTTGACAGTCTGTCATTAGATAAAATCTGTTTGCATTGATGACAAATCAACAAATCAGCAAAATAAATAATAAAACTGGTAATAGAAACAAATCGATTTTCTGGCTTAACACTTACCTTTGGTGTTTTGTTTTAAAACTATGAAACGCACTGTTGAGCTGTCTTTACGCTTTTATACGACATCTAAGCAGGGGCATATGCGTAATGTTCGTAAATGTTTTCAGCTTGTTTGAAGTTTGTTTATAGTTTTTGTATGAAAATTTACGAGCACGTCGTCGTTAGCCGCATTTTTTTGTTGTTTGTTTTTTAGTTTTTACTTTTTTGTTTTTGGAGATTCGCCTCGAGTTATGGCCGAATGTTTGGCTTGTGGCAAATGGCCGCGAAGAGAGATGCTTATCGCGGGCACTGTTAATACCCCGCATTTAAAAGTGTAATTAACGCAATTTGAAATATGAGGCGAGAGCAACAACAACAGAAAAAACAAAAGACTCAGGCAACAAACTCGATGAGGAGGTTGAAGTTGAGGATGAGGACTTGGATTTTGTTTAGGGAAAGGAAGCAGGAAGCCCGGACATGGGACATGAGAGTATTTCAGCTGACTCACACACTCCTCTCCCCCTGACGGCTCGTGCTTGACACGTATTCCTGGAAGGCAACCCCCCCTGCCATGGCAGGTGCTATCCTCCGGTAGCAATGCCTTGATTCTGCACACAGAATTCCTAATTAGCCAAGGGCCCAGCACAGCGGCCACTACGATATTGCCGATTTATGCGTTCTTGGGGCTGTCTGCATCTATCAATTGTTAACCTGCTCCGCGTCTGCATTTGGGTGGCCGCCGGCCAGGCACTCGGCCTGCCTCTATAAATTACATTCGAACAAGTGTTTGGAATATTTGATGCTCGCATTCGCTGGCCTCGCACTTCATCGTAATTTATGAGATGCACTCCGGGTTTTGTAATGTTTTTATAATTTGTCTTTATTGGTTTTCTTCATTTATTAGTTTTTCGTTTTCTCGCTGTTTTGTTTGTATGCCTGGCTCGTTTTCCATTTGTATTTTTTTTTGGTTATTGTAGTTTATAATTTGCATTGCTGTTTCATATTATAAATTATCATAATTAACTAGGTGAATGTTAATGAGTTTGGCGCGAAGCGGCGTGACAAGGCTTAAGGATCTCAATTGTGGCGTTTTTTTTTGGGAGAACAACTCAACAATCTCTTTTGCGTATTTTACAATCAATCTTGGAATTTCTTTAACTATGGCATTCGCTGCTTAATTGATTTTACATTCATATAGTTGCCTATAATATATATTTATAGTTTAAAACGTTTTAATAGCTTTTGTTTGTTTTTTTTTTTCGTTCTCAATTTTGTATGTTTGTATTTTCGCGTTTTCAGTTTTCGCTAAGCAAAAATTTTCCAATTAAAAATAAATAATTTGCTTTGGAGCAGGCATGTAAGCGAAATGTAAATTATATATTGTATACAAAAATGATAAAAATAATAGTTATTTATATATATAATAATCACACCAATAAACACTAAACATAAGACTAACTAAACGTGGACACGGCAACAGATTTGTTGAGGCAAAAGCGAAGAAAGACTTCCCTTGGAGATACTTGGTCAAACGTACTAAATACACACGCTCTTGTCGGCTGGGTTGTGTGTGTCAGTGTGTGTGTTTGTGTGTGTGTGTGGTAGTGGGGACATAGATTAACTAACAAAACTTACAACGTACACAGAATTCATTTAAGCATCTTCCCTTTGTGAGAGTTAGTCTACAAATTCGAGACAATCGAGCACCCAAAACTCTCTGCACTGCGAAATTACACATAAACATACAAACAGACATACGTACAAACAGATCATCATCAAGGCATATACATAGTTATTTCTCGCTGTGTTTTCTAGTTGTCTTTCTCAGTTTCAGTTTCAGTTTCCCTTTTCTGAACTTGGAAACATTCTCTCAACCGATTTACCCCAAATAGTTGGCTTATTGCTGGCTTTGCTCATTGTTCATCACTCTGCAAATTATTATTAGTATATATGTGTATATATATATATAGTTGTTCTGTGTGTGAGATATAGTGCCTAAGTGTGTTTGTGTGTGTGTAGAGGGTAGGGAGGTTGTGTGTGTGTTCGT
This sequence comes from Drosophila punjabiensis, assembly GCA_008042585.1. Taxonomy (NCBI): domain Eukaryota; kingdom Metazoa; phylum Arthropoda; class Insecta; order Diptera; family Drosophilidae; genus Drosophila; species Drosophila punjabiensis. The sequence goes on along the minus strand of VNJR01004293.1, from coordinate 2,799 downwards.
TATCTAACGACTTTGGCTTTTCGAATGTTGAATTAACCACTGCAGCGTTATGTCAATGTTGTCCTTCTCCTTACACGAAATACTATAACAGCAGATTTCACGGTCCTGTATGCTCGAAAGATTCCTAAAATCAAGTTCAAGTCATTAGTTTGGATTCCAATTGGGGCTTTTGAGAACACTCACATGCGTTCGATGAGCCCGGTTTCATCGAGTGCGCCTGGAAGATCACGTTTGTTGCCCAACACGAGCACTGGAATGCCGGCGAGCTGCGGCTTGTCCAACAGCGAGTGCAGCTCGTTCCTCGAGGCCTCCAATTTGTCCAGATCGGCTGCATCCACCATGTAGCTAAAAGAGAAATCATATAAACAATTAATTGGTCTTCCATTGTGGCCTCATTTGTATATATAATGACTTACACAATCGCATTAACACCGCGACAATAGCGCTCCCACATGGAGCGAAAACGGGGCTGGCCGCCAATATCCCACACCTTGATCGTCACATTGCCCCTGGTGATTTTTCGCATGTTGAAGCCAACTGTGGGTATCATGTCCTCGGCAAATTGGCCAGACTGCGAAAGATAATAAAATATAGATTAATATAAAATGAGTTAGGAAGCTTAAGTAAACCCGTTTAGTGGATTCTTTCTTAATTTAAAACTCGTTCCTTCTTCTGAAATTAAATTTCTTGAAACCTATTAATTTCAGCCCAAAAGTATGCAACGAAAACTGTCAATTCTGCATGTAAAATTTGTGTAAAATTGACGTTATTAGATCTCTATTAAAAATTACTAAAAACTATATTTACTTTTATAAAAAGAAGAAAGGAAAATATCTTTGAGAAGCCTAAGTTTGTATGCTCCTGCATTTCAGAGTTGGATAAGGAACTCGATTATAACTAAGCCAAAAATGCATTAATTTCACATCGAATAGCTAATTTATGTAAACTACACAACCTACTTATCTAATCCTAAAGAAAAGGTATATAAGAAGACCTGTTTTAACTGATCTAATAATGTAAGTTAAAATTAAATAAATCAAGCGTTGAATCCGAAATTAGAAAGAATATTAAAAAACCATTTTCTGGCATCGAAACAAGTTCAAAACAAAGATAGATCTTTAAAGTCTCATACTAAAACCTCAGAGAAACGATCAATATAATCAATTTACGTTAATACAGGAATAGTTCTCAACTAATAATATATTAAAGTATAGGAAAACAAAGAAAAGTAAACTCAGAAAAATCTAATGTTGGTTCACAATCAAAACCAGTAGCAATCATTAAATCCTAAACAAACAGCGGATTACACAGACTTTGTTCGGCTCACAAAAGAAAAGCTATGATAAGCGAGGGAAAAATTCCCAATTGCAGAGCACTTGAACAAACAAAATTTCCTCGCTTAATCCCCTTGCATGTGGGCACATTTAAATCCAATTCGGATTTGATGGCGGGCGGCATTTCACATGACTCATAAGTCAGGCGGCGGCTGGTAGACTGTGGCTCCTCCTCCAGCTGCTCCTTCGTTACTATTAACCGCAGTATTAGACTCCAATTTCTGAGCTGGAAGTTATAGATCGCGTCTTTATCAGCGTGCAGAAATGTGTGACAAATGGAGGAAAAGGAGGAGGAGACACTTTGGCTTGGAGGTTTCATTGGGGGGATTCACAGGGGTCGTTTTTGCTGATAGTGGCGTCATTGTTCGCAACATGCGTGGTTCTATTTATTGATTGACCAGCCAGCAGGAACAGTAAACTTTGCCACTAAAAACAAAAAACGGTTAGCACAGCGTTAATTATTGATGCAGTGAAAGAAAACAGATAAGAGAAACCAACAAAGGAAAGTCCAGAAACACAGCAAGGTGTTTCCTAGGAGCTGCTGCCCACCAAAACAATGACCATACCATACCATACCTTTGCCTTTGTCAGCCAAAGGTCTAGTATTACTTTTTACTGACTTTTTTAGTCATATTCCCCCGGCTTTCTCTCGCTCCCCACCGCCGCCGCCGCCGCCTCGCCGCCCTGCCCCTCAGCAAAACCACCCTCTCACCCATACACTTGTAGCAAAATTCGCACGCACGCACACACACACCCACGGAACAACCCAGTAGACAAAATCTTCGTAAATAATATTACAATCGGACGTTTTGCGGATTTCAGGCGGATAAAACGTCCGATTTCAGACTCAAGAACGATAATAAAGTGAATCACCCGTCCTGGGGTTTGTGGCAGCAAAACCTATCATTTTCGGAACCCGAAAAAGATACGTTTGCGGACCTTTTGCGATATCATTAACTGAACTCTTGCGATCTTGCGAGTGGCACGCTTCCAATATTAAAAGCGGGACCACTTTTGTATCATTTGAGATACTTTTTTAATATTATTAACGGACCGGAATAGGTACCATTTTAGATATTATTATGATATTACTAACGTACCGTTTTGGTATTATTTGAGATACTTTTCTAATATTACTAATGAAATGAAAACCATAATTATTTTTTATTTTTAATTTTACTTCATTTTTATTCATTTTTTTATTCTTCTTGAAACATCAATAGTTTTAGTCTTTGTATTATTTTTTTGTTGCTCGGTTCTGCACATATTGGACATGTTATTGCGTTATACGGTCGAATTTTGCGTCCTCCAATGACAATTTATTCTTAAACCGACTGTAAAAATATAAATTATTATAAGTAAATTATTATTTACAAATATACACAGACTTGTATATTACCTCTGATGGCTGATGTTAGCAGCATTCCTTGAATGCAACTTCTCTCCTTGAAAATAAGCAACAGGA
>VNJR01004289.1:0-23365 GCA_008042585.1 Drosophila punjabiensis | reverse complement strand
CGTGTAACTGAGAGCAACTGAGTGAAAACCTACCCGGTGAGCGAGCACCCATTGAGCACGCACACAGAACCGAGAACTAGAGCGAGAGATCGATGAGGCAAAGAGGATAAAGTAAACAAAGCTATGCAATGCAAACGCAAAACGCAAACGCAATGCACGATAATAGCCCACAGTGCACAGTGGGTTGTTGCACAGCCATGCAGGTAGAATTGGAAACGAATGACAGATGCGAAATAAGGAAATAAGATCGCGGGAGATGGGCAGGTGATTTTGGCTCACAGAAACATGTGTAATGTTTCAAGTAGGAATCTGCAACATTTGAGGGTCAAGGCAGAAATTAGTAACATGATATGGTTCCAAATACAGATCAAAGGTCTGCCGTGATCTGATAAAAAGAGTTTTCCCTAGGGAAGCAGGAAGACGGATAGGTAACATTGCGAGAACAAGTGGAACACAATAATCCTCAAGGATGACATATTGAGGAGATTTAAACATATTTTTGGGAACTTAGGTAACATATAAATATAAAATTAAAATTTACTTTTTTTATAAAAAATAATTGGATTAAAAGCGTATACATAATAATTTTTGATCAAGCCCAAAATATCACGTATACGCTTGATAGTATTTAGACTAAATATAAATATAAATAGATAAATAATAAATTCCATTTTCTGCCAATGTTAATAGGTTGAAAAAACTTATAAAGGTTACCATAAACATTCCCATTACATTTTTCTATATGACTTCCGGTGGTAAAATTTTGAATACAAATCGAAATTGGCAACTCAACCCGTAACTTGTCACGCCAAGGAGCCTTGATTTTGGAACAAAAACTCCACAGGCCCACCAAAAAGATCCTCACCCACAGCACCTGGCACCTTGCTGCTTTATGGGCCCACTGTGCGGCACTGTGGGCCTCGCCACCCCTGCCTGCCCTGCCCCCGCCTGTCGGTTCCGCTGAGCGTCAAAACCGAGCAAGCAATTCCAATGAGACATTGACACTCGTCACACCGGTTAGACGAGTTTTCCGCTCGCTCTCTTTTTCTCAGCGGAGTACGCTCCGAATTGAGTGAATTTTCGTATTCAGCAGTTGAGAGTTTTCAGCGAAGGGAGAGCGGATTCATTTGCTGAATAAGCCGGAATTGAGTGCAAGTGGCTGATCTGCGGCTTTTCTTTGGTTCGCCTCGCAGACAGCCACAAAAACCGAACAGAAGAAAAAAAACTGCGGGGAATAATCATAAAAAATTATTGAAATCAATTGTTAATTCAGCCAATGTCAGTTTGATATAGGCGCACTTACACACACACACGCAAAGTCGAGCTCGAACCGACAAAAAATTGACTGATTTTTCTTGATTTATGAGAGCAGCTTGGAGTTGTTGCTATTTCCACTTCTTTCGGACCGGCTGGCAATCGAGATTTCTTGAGGAGATCTCGGTCTGAGTTTGGGGCTTACTCATTACGACAAGGTGGCCATAAGGCACTGTGGCTCCGGCTCTGGCTCAGCCGCAGATGGAGTCTGAATCTCATATTTTTTTCGCATGATCTCTGGCTTGGCATATGTTGTAACCGCACTTTCAAACTTTCCCAAAAAATAAATCGCTGAAAACGAGCAAAACGAATCGCTGAACTGAGCTATAAAGATATGTAGACCAGAACATGGACAGTTAAGTTAGGAATAATATGAATAAATATATTCCAACTGAATTAAACCTAAGCTATCATTTAATCAAATATTATATGAGATATCTCTTCAGAGTTCTTTTTAGTTAAAGGCCAAGAAAAACTACAAATAAACTTATTTTATTATCCCAAAAATACCTACCTAAAGCTGACAAAATAAAAGCCCCTCGAGAGTTAAACCCTTGATTTGTTGTGCTATTATTTCGATCGCAACTGTATATAGTATATAGCTCTCTGGCAAGTTGTAGTTGTACCTGTCGACGCCCGTTGAGTCGACAGGTGCTGATTAACCAAACACATCCCAGGCGATGCGTATCAGTCAGCCAGTTAGCCAAGCAGCTTGTTTGGCCACGTTGGAATGGGATGTGAGATCTCTCCCTTTTCCCGGGGCCCTGTTCTCAGGAAAACCCGCACCCAAGCCTCCGTCTGAGCAAACTGCAGGTAGCCTACAAATTGTGTTGAAAGTTGACCGTGCAAACATCGTCTTTCGGCCCTCTCTCTCCTCTGGATTGGGATTGGAATTGGAATTGGGATCGGGATCGGGATCTTGTCGGGCTCATCCTTGGTCCTCAGGTAAACAGCAGCTCAACAGATTGGTTGCCGGAGGAGGAGCGATATCTTTGGCTAGGATTTTGTTACAATCCTCGCTCAATTGTTTGTTCCTGCCTTGTACCTTTCTTGCTTTCTTTCTTTCTTTCTCTCCCTGTGCTCTTATGATTTTCTTTATCGTGTCAGATCGATCGATCAGGCCAGTTGGTGTAAGCCAGGAAGTGCCTCGGTATAGAAAGAATTGGCTTAGTTGTTCGGATTGCACAATATGTTGCAGTCCTGATAGATGAATGCACTTGAAATAATTTTTTGGAATATTTTTTTGGTGAAAATAACGACAGATGACAAATTTGACTTGACGTTTACATATTTTTCTCTTTTTTTAATGTTTTCTTTCATTTTTTTTTAATAAAAATTAGTTTAAGGATGCCCAAAAATAAGTTCAGAATTATAAACCTGACTTACAAAATGTTCTCTTCAAATATTTTCACCCTAATACTGAATTATAATCCTGAGAATTATAATTCTGTCCAAAGATATTTTCTCTTTACATATTTCATCTTAAAAAATGTTATCTTGAAACATTTTCTTACTAATATTGAATTCCCATCGATATCTGCATTTGTTTATTAAGTAGAAAATATATATATGGTGTCGACTTACGTTTTGAAATTTTTTAAAATTCATAAGCATAGGAACTTCCAGATACTCAATATGTGTCACTATTCTTATTATTATTTTTTTATTAAAGATTTACTTAATTTAATAATATATAATCCTAGTCCCTATTTACTATTTTTCGCAGTGTATTTATCTCAAAGCATTGTAGTTTCCAGGATCCGTAACCGTATATGAGGGGCGGTCCTGCCGGCATTGATTTGATTTGATTAGAGTAGTTGAGTGCCTGTGAGCGGAGCTGAAGGCAACATTTCCCTACGATGACTGATCGTTCTCGATTCTCTTTCATTTTCATTTTCATTTGCGCAAATTATTTTTCTTTGTAATCGTTTCGCTTGTCTTGGGTTGCCAAAGACGTGTATGGCCCGGGTATCTGTATCTTGTGGGTGCTGGGCGCTTATGCGAGCATTGCTCATTGGGTCACAGTCACATGAGTCACGGGCAATGATTCTTTTGTAGATACTCGTATTTTTTTTCCTACTTTGCGCCAGCTGCCGGTTGCGAAAATTTCGTCTGTTTTGTTGTCTTGTAATTGGAATTGCTTTTTTTATTTGTCCGGAGACAATGACCGCTTGGAGGGACGCCCCCGGAGAAGGGAGAATGGAAAACCCTTGAGTAAGGATTAGGATATTGAATTCCTACATTTGCTGGCATCATTTGGGAAGATCTTCGCCTGGAGGAACTTCCTGTTTTGCTTACATTACTGAAGGTATGTCTGTGGACCTTAATGAAGGGATTGCCGGGGTTGAGGAACAGGTGTCAGGTGAGCTGAGCTTGCTTTAAATTGCCTAAGAAAATCTTCAGGTAAGCTTAGCTAATTGTATTATAAGGGAAATAGTAAACAAATATTATAAAAACATTTAAAATATAAAATACATAAATTATTTAACGACCTAACAAGAACTTTTTACCATTTTAAAATTTCTTTTCAATATTCCTCTGACTCTTCTTTACCCAAAAAGCATCTCCCATTAATTCCTCAAGCCAGAAAATTCCATAAATTCACTTCTGTGACTTGGTGTTACCGCTCTCAAGCCGCGAGGGCGTTGCAATTAAATTCCCGGGCGATGACATGTCACGGCAATCGGCGATGGCATCCGTCATGTGTCAGCGGCGGCGAGCTAAGAAATCCCGCTCAGCTGCGGCTGGGTTCCGTTCCTGGTTGGGCACTGAATAAGTGTGTTTTATGTTGAATAAGTTGCCATTGTTCTTAATTATAACGCGTTGTCATGTGAGCTTGCCATTCATTCATTCCGTCAGCCAGTCCCGCACTCAATTCCCTGGCCTGGCGATCCATCTCAGCTGTTCTTTACGGCTTGACGCCTAATAAAAATTAATTTAATAATCTCCAACAGAGAGACGGAGATAGACTCTGGCTCTGACTCTGACTCTGAGACTGGGACTGAGACCGAGAGGCGGCAAGTGCGGGCGAGCAGTTAACGCTTATGTAAACAGAGTCGCCGAGGATGTGTGGATATCGCCGTCGTATCTGCTGTGCAAAACATATTAATTAGCATTTCCAATTTCGTATGCATATCTCTCTTAACTATCTCGTGATGCAACGCTGCACACACAAACGATGTGGCCGCCTTAACCCCTTGGCAGCCCCTTGGAAGCCCCTCGAAGATCGAAATAGACCCCCGGTCTTCTGGCCCTCGAATGGGGAATATACACATTCGCGACGGTCAGCAGAGTTTTTCTTCATTGTTTTTTTTTTTCATTCTTTGCCATTCATTCGGCTTCTCTTTAGTTTTTTGCAAGCCACTAAAGAACTTTGGCATTGCGTCTGGGCGACTTAACGAGAGCGTAAAAGCGAAAACATCAAAATAAATAGCTCAAAAAATTAACAAGACAGCGTCAGCAGCGACGGCGACGTCAGCGTTTCGTTCTTGATACCCTTTAGGAGTAAATGGGTAAAGGGTATTTAGGTGATCATGATTAGCTTATTAGGAAAAGAGTATTATGGGATGATAGAAAGAACTATAAAGGGAATTGTTAAATATTAAATGTGTTATATATGGTTATAAACAAAGACTGTATAATCAAAAAGATGCATAACGCGCCTACTTTTAGAAACAAATCTCGCCACAATGTACTTATTTCCTTTTATAAAGCATATTTTACAATTCACCTTTGAATATATTTAAGTGTACACAGTAAGTACATGTTTAAAAGTATTAGAAATTATTATATATAAGATGCACAACTCTCCTCAACTTCAGTTAGCAATAAAATTCCCCCAGCAACAGTAAAGCTCTCCTCAAAAATCACAAATTAAATATCACCCATGTCCATCTATGTCTGACAAAAAAAAAACATGTGTCCTCATTCATTAGTCCCACATTGTTTATAAGTATTTCCATTTCATCCCTAGTTATTGAGGGTACAAATAATTTATTTACCACCTTTTTACCCCTGAAAAAAATTAGGTAAAAAATCTGGTTAATAGGTAAAAAACTGGCTACTCTTTGTCCAAGCAAACCACGAGTCTGGGCCTGGAACTAAAACGGAGACCGAGACTACCGGCGGACAGAGGAGCACCAGGGAGGGAGGAGGGTCGGGCTGAACTGGGCTGGGCTGGGTCTTGAGTGAGCTGAACTGACTGACAGACAGCCGCCGCCGCGGCAACTAATCGAAACGCGTTGCAGCTGCCTCCTCGTTCGGGTTTCTCGCAGTCAAAGTGGTTTGGTTGCCCAAGTTGTGGCACGCTACACGCTCTCGGGGATCCCGAGGAGAACGCGGAGCTTATGCCTCCTCGCTCGCATCGTAGATATTTTTAGGCGCGAGTGTTTACCTACAACGCTCTCCAAAAACTTGGCAGCACGACAGGCTCTCGAGGAGCGAGAGGGTCGAGGATGTGGGGATCGACTTTTGCGTTCCGACTGGACGCACATCAAAAAGACCATAGACGACGTCAGACATGGACATGGACAAACAACAACAGAAGCAGCAGCAGCAGCAACAGCAGCAGCAAACACATACACATGCAACACGGCCACAGTGAGGTCCAATTGTATTGTGCCCGGGGCCCGACGAATTGAAAGGATATACTACGCAATGCAAGGAGCATGGCAGCATCAGCAGTAGTCCGTAGTCGGTAGTCGGGCAGACGAGAGCTCTATATAATTTGATGAACAAACAAGAGACAGGCAGACAACCTTGGACCGAGACATGCCCCGAACCCAGCTCCCGAGCTAATCATCTACATAGATGCACTGGGAAAAATAAATTATTACACATTTTAAGGAGTTGAGGGAATATAGGTGTCCTTAAAAATTGTTTAGAAAGCTTTAAACATCTTCCATATCTTCAAACTCCGCCTTATAATAAACTCAATTAAAAGAAAATAACATATTACAGTTCTCAAAGACTTCAGAAAAGCCTCCAGCTTCCAGATCTAGAATTCTCCTTATATACCAAGGTCTTAAATATCATAAGTCAGCTGAAGCTTTACTAAAATTTATTGAAAAATATGTACTTCCCAATCTTCCAGTAGAAAATTTGGATAGAAAATTAGCTTCTAATTTTAAATATCATAGTTTTCATAATTCTTATATTAGAATATACGAGTAAATCATTATTTTCCCCAGTGTATTCAGTATGCAAACCAGCCTTAAAGACTCGCCCTGCCTTTGGCCAACCCAGTTCATAATAATAATAAAAAAGAAACTACTTAAGTCCATCCAAATGGGCCTACAATTGACTCGATCTGACTGGGGCCGGGCCGCAGAGCGATGCGAATTAGCATAAGCATAAGACCAAAAGTTGATTCATGCAATCCATTGGAATTAGTCAAATTATAACTCAACTGATTTTAATGGTGACTGGCAAATGACAGCCGACTTCGCGTTCCTTTAGCTCCATATATACATATATAGAAGTATATATAGTTTTCTGCCGGCCATTCATAAGTTCTCGCCATTCGCGACTCGTGCTTCGAAGTAAAAAAAAGAAATAATGATAAAAAAACTGAAAAGGAAGTTGGAAACTGGGAGTGCGGAGAACAATGGCAAACATTTGGCTTCTGTGGGACGATGGACTGGAATTAGTCTCGCTTGGCTATAAATAATTCGCGTTTTATTCAATTAGGTTGAATGGAAGGCTTACTATAGGTTTGGGCGTCTTATAAGTTAGAAGTGGACTTGTTGTCGCCAAGAAATCAGCTTAGTAAATTAACTCTTCATGGTTGTTTAACAAAAGCACACTAATCTGCTTATAAAACACACCCTTGTTTTGGTGAATTTAAATTAGTTTATGAAAAATTACATCATTCAACTTAAATATCTTTAAAGTTTATATAAATAATCGTTACATATTAAGGTCAAAACGGTTTATTTTAAAAAAGATTAATTCTTTAATCATATAAAATATATAAAAATAAACCCTCAACTGATTTTATTTCCAACTAATATCAACCTTAAGCTCTTTTTTCCTCTCCTTTTAAAATATTTAAATATAATACACGGCTATCTTTTTATTTATCGATCTTGAAAGCAAACCAGTATCAAAGAGTTCATGATAAATTTACCTAATCTAACATTTAAATACAAATTTGAACAGGAATTTCTCATTATCCAAAGAAAACCCCATTCGAAGCCAAATTCCGATCCCATAAACCTGGTTATCATCCACCTACTTCGGATAAGACAACCTCCACAAACGCCACTTTTATTCCAGTTTTATTAATGCTTGTCCCCGATATAGCCCTATATCTTCACTAATATGTCATCTATTTGCAACTAAATGCAATTAAAAAAGGCCACAAAGACAAAAGAGCGTCAAATCTATGGCGGGCGATAAGAATGCTCCAAAATAAACCGAAACAATCAACTGGAATCACATTTTAAAGTCGATCTCGAAGACTACTTGATGAGTGGTCAAAGTGAATCGAGATTGGGATCAGCCTTGGATGGCCTGGAGATTAAATTACCATGTTTCGAAAAGATCTGAAGTTTCTTTTCTCTGTTGCTGTTGCTGGTGGGTTGCTAATTAAAAGCGAGTAAAACTCAAACGAAATAAAATAAATTCCCCCATGGGCTGGAATAGGAAAAAGGGTAATAATTTCACAGACATTTCACATAAATAACATCAATCGAGAGCGCAGGCGACTCTCGAACGAACTTCTTCTAGGAATTCGGATCTCAGGGCCCACAAAGCAAACGTTTTTCTTGTTTTTTCTTATTTTTTTCTTGGTCTTTTGTGGGGAGTGGAAACATCATTAACATGTCGTAGATACGCGATGAGATTTCGTTGTTCTTTTTTTTTGGGGTGTTGTAGGAGAGAAGAGGATTCCTCTCTTTCTATTTTGTTTTATATCTAACTGATTAACAATCGACGGGTATTGTTGTTGCTGCTATCAGTCAGTCAAGGCGTTAAGGCCAAAATGTTGAACGTGGAACGTTGAGTGAGGTTGCCCCATAGACCTGGCCAGCTCGTATATCTCGATCGCCGTTCGATCGCCGTCGTCATCATCATCATCAGCTCGATCTCTCTCCTCCGCCGTTTCGTGTGAAGCTGCATCAGCTGAAATTTTATTTTGTTTTCCTTCTTTTTTTTTTGTTTTTGTCTGATTTGGAGAGGCAACAGGTTAACACGCCAGGTTAAACTGACCCGAGGAGAGACCGCAAACTGTTGCCTTGGCCCGAACATTTTTGATTGCTTTTTTAATGTTTCCAATTTATACGAATCATTGTTGTTTTATAGTCTGCCACAGAGAGTCCATAATTTAGCCAGAAGAGCCCAGAAAGAAGCCGCGTTAAAGGTTTCCAGAAAAATTACAAAATAAATAGCAAGTTCTTCCACGGCCAGTCGCTCGCTCCGTCTCTGCTCCCCCGTTCCCTCGCCACGTCTCAGGTCTTCAGATGTCATAAAGTCAAAACGCTTTTGTCGGCATCATCATTCCGCCAAACTCTCATTCCCATTGATTCCTGTTACGCACTGTGGCAATGGCAATGCTTTTTAATTAGACAGTTTTGATGTTTGCGTCAATTGTCAATTGGCCCAGGAGCCGCATGGCTGCATGGATCCAACGATCCCTGGATCCTTTACAAGTCCCGGCTTAGACGCCTGGGCCAAAAAAGGCGACGACGTTGTCGCCAACTTTGGCCAACAAATCTGTGTCAAGGCATGGGGCCAACATGCAACATTCATTGCTGTTGCAGCAGCGACTGTTGCTACTGCTGCTGCTGCTGCTGCTGCCGGGCGGATGATCTGAAGCGCGACAAGTGATTGCCATCAGTTGTCAGGCTGCTATCGTTGATCACAATGTCAACAGCAGCCACTGCAACAGCAACAGCAACTGCAGCAGCAGCAACAACAACAACAGGCAGACAGCCAGACTGGCGACGGTGGCATATTCCCGTGGGGAGCTGCATTTAAAAGGCATTTAAGCCACAAAATCTCAAGCAGCAACAGCAACAACAGCGGCTCCAGCCAGCAACAATTACAGCAAGTAGGGGAGATTAATTCAGGATGATCAGAAAAGCGGGAATACTCTAAAGTAGATCTTTTATTTACTTTAAGATTTTACAGAAATGTAAGAAAATAAAACAGTTTTATTCACAAAAAAACGATGTAACAAAAAGTTATATAGAACAACGAATAAATAAAACTAAAAATTAAGTTAAAATCTTGTAATTATATGTTAGAAGACAGCTTACTTATAATTTGCTAAGAAAATTTGTGGGCGACTTAGGCAACATAACTATTAAAACCCTCCTGAAAATATTAATTACCAAATGAGAAACTAACCCATAAAGACCCTTCTTTGATAACTGCCCAAAAAAATATTTATAACATATTATAAAACCATAAACTATATTGCTAGTTTTCCATTATGCTAATTGAAAAGCGAGGGAAACTGCCGCTCAGAGCCAAACCCAATTATAAAGTGGCCGTGCCCAGTGGATCAAGGGCCAAATAAACACTAAAAACAAAAAATGAGAACCACAATAAAGCTGAGCCGCCAACGGATCGGTGGTGCAGCAACCACCGCAGTAGCAACTGTAGCAGCAGTAGCCGCAGCAACAGCAACAGCAGCAGCAGCTGGGAGCTAACTTTCGTGACATGACAATTTCGATGACGACGATGATGAGCTGAGCGGAGTTCAGTGGAGCTGGAGCTCCTCAGCTGAGCTTGGCTTGGCCCCGATCAAGATCAAGGGGCTATAGCCAGGGGTCCAGCCTTGGGAAGGTTTTGCTACACTGAGAGGAAGAAGGAGCAATCAATTTTATATACTTTTTCGTTCTAAATGTCAACTTTAAACTGCGGAAAATCTCCTTAAGTAGGTCAGTTATTGGCCAAATCGGTTTAAGAACTTAGCTTACGGAAATTGGCACCCAAAATTTATTGAATTAAAACAAAGTGTGTTATATTTAAGCTATTATATATCCAATTAAAGCATTATTCTTAATGGAAATCATTAAGACTGACATTGTTTACAAACTGGTTCTGCCTTCGCTAGCTATATGGCATCAAATAACTGCTAATAAAAAGGTTGAAAAATAATGGCAAATAATGAATTAAAATTATATAATAACGGGCCGATCGCAGAAATCTAAATCTTAACTTAAAAATGAATTTCTTTGCGTGATTGCTGCTGCTGTAGTTGCTGTTGTTGCTGCTGCTGCGGCATGATGATGTTGTCGGTTGACAGTGACGATGACGATGACGATGGCGAGATGGCGATGAGGATGGATATGGGGATAGGTATGGGGATGGAGATGGAGAAGGGGTTGAGTGCGACGCACGTTGACGATATGATAGACGCACTCATCACATCAGATCACATCACATCAGGCCGTGGACGTGCCGTTGATTGTCACATCGTTGCATCGCTGGCTACCGAATTGGATGGATGGGATCTCCAATGGAATGGGCTGAGATGCGATGGGATGGGATCGCCTCAGTTCGGATCGGCATGCGGGCTCTGAAAATTGCAATTTGCCGTCATTTTGTAATGAGGGAGCGCCGACGCCGCCGCCGCCAAGCTCGTCGTTCGCGTCGTCCTCGTCGTTCAACAAAATTATGGCAAATTGTTTATGGGGTGTTTAAATGGCTGCCGCTGCTGCTGCTTATGTTGCTTTTGTTGCTGCTTTTGCTGCTACTGCCTTGACTTTGAGACTATAATTTTATTTGTAAATAAATTCATGTGGAAAACCAACAGAGGTTAGGCTGCGGACCCGCCTAAGAGTGAGATAAACAGAGGAGGTTCTATAGTCATTAATCATTTGCTTACTGCTCGGTGCAGTGCGTGTGTGTGTTTGACTAACTCATTATAAGGCAGGAATCCCTAACATCCCTAACATGCAATTAAATAACGTGGGTCTAATCCTAATGAGACGACAGGCACTATGTCATGTAGTGCTTGTTGGTTCTCCCGCGTTCCATGCAACATTTGCGTTTGCGCATGCGCATTTCCCGACTCCCGACTCTCGATTCTCCGGACTCGGGGCTCTAGAGAAACCACCACGCATGAGTGAAAGCTGCTGCTGCAGCGATTCGGGAGAATGGAGAATGGAGAACGGAGAATTAAGAGAACAGAGAAATAGAACCACCGGCTGGCTGGCTGGCCAGCAAAGCAAACACGTGTTCCGGGCCAATTGCAATGGGCATGACTCCACGAGAGAGAGAGATTTGTGCTGTCAGAGGCCTAAAGGAAAAATTAATCATATTGGGGACTCAGGCAGAGCCAGAAATATGTGGTTGAATTCTTGTGGGCTGTTCCGGCCAAAGATATATGCTCTGATCATTAGGGAAATCTCTACGAGACGCTGGAGCGGTTGGAGGAAGTGAAGAATCGTGTTTCTCGGCAAAGAACACCTCTTCTTTTGAGGGGGAGCTTAGTGAACGAATATTGATTCATAAAGATCAGTGGATCTTCGCTTGATTAATTAGTCAACTTTAACTAGGGGAGGGAAAGGGAGAGAGAATCAGAGATCTTGATCGATTTGATTGAGCACAGCTTAATTGTTGTTGATATTGAGGAAATTAGGAATTAACGGTGGAATAACAGTTTGGAATGGAATTATAGAGATTTTGTTTGTATATCGAAAGTATTTTAAAGTTTGAAAGAATTTAATTTTGTTTATAAAAGCTTTAAAAGCTCCCTATATAGTATTAAAATGTTGTTTTAAAAATACGAAAAGGACTGCAAATATTAGTAGTTTCTATATTTATTTACAAAATGACTCTTTAAAGCTTAATTTTATGGAAATACATATTCTTCTAAAGTTTTAGACATAAAGTTAAGCAAATAAGTATTTTTTTTCTTATGATCAAGCCTTAACAAAATTTATTCTATTCCATATAATTTTTGTAAAAATATAAGAAATATTTGTACATGAAACTTTATTAATTGATAATTCTCATATCCTGGAAAATAACATGTAATCCTTCAAAACCTTATTTAATTCTTGATTATTATAAATCAAATTATAGGTAACACTTGCTCACTTTAAGGATAGCTTAACTGAAGTCTCTCAAGTCTTCAGATCTTTACAAGACCATTTCCTTGCATAATGATACATACTTTACTTTGTCCCGATCATAACAACCTTTTAAATACCAAAAATGGTCCTTTGTGCCTTTATGACACACATAAAGCCTTCCAACTACCCATAACATATGCATACTGAACCTCTACTGATCACTTTGGTCTGGGATTTTTATATACACTCCAGCAGGTATAGAGACATAAACCCTTGCCGTCCTTGCTTTAACTGTTTGTTGACTTTAACCCAACCGCTGACCAAGGATCCTGCATTTTGCATAGATCACTTCCGTGAATAAGGGCCTACACCCCCTATCATTGCACGTAATTGGGCCGGCGTAAAAGTCCGGTGTAGTAATCCCATGATCCCTTAGGTGATCTTGTGATTCACAACCCACGCCGGGTTCCTGGATAACTAATGATCCGCGGGCGGAGCGACAGCGAATTCCCGGTAAGATCTTTTACGATCAGCACCCAAGTGGGAAGGAGGCAGCCTTCGCTCACACAACTCTAATTGCTGAGGAAGGAGGAGGAGATGTACAAGGAGGAGGAGGAGGGCTTCGAATAGAAGGGAAGGGTCATAAAAATTACAACCGCAGGATTTTCTCTGTCAGCGCAACCATTAATCCCTGGGTTACCCCAGAGATTCCAGTTCGGTTCTGGTTCTGGCTGGGATTCTTTCCTTAACTGCTTGACAACGCCCTTGTAAAGTGTTCGCTTGGCTTTTGTCTTAAACTTGAACTGTTTGGGACCAGTGATGTAACTCTGGACCTTTTCTGGTTGAATAGAAATATAATCCCGAATAAGTCAGGGATCTAAAATATTGTTTGCTGCCTTTTTTGGAAATATTTGTATTGATATTTTATGGGAAATATTTAAAGAACCTTTTGTAAGGTTTCTTTTGAATTTTAAATATTTTTAAAAGCTGTGCAAAAAGTTAAAATTAATTAATATTTTATATTTTAGAATAAAGAAAGAGAGCTATAAATAAAAGTGAACCATTTATGTGGTTTAAATAGAGACTCTTCAAATATTAATTACACACAATACGCATTTTAATATAAACCTCTGATAATTTTATACTTTTATTTATTAAAAACTTAAAATAATAAAACAAGTACATTTATATTTATTTCCCTAAGAAAATATATCATAATCCTTTACACATTTTAAGAATATATTTCGTTGGCATCACTGTCTGGGCTAAAATAAATGATGCAGGTCGGTTCTTTTGGACATTTTACAGCGGCGGTTAGGCTCTAATAATTCTGTTCATTATGAATTAATTTAATTTGTGATCATGGTGGAGCGGGTCCAGGGAAAGGGAGAGACGGGTAAAGAAGTGAAAAGGTTGCCCTCGAATTCCCAACGGGTGGGCGCCACGGATTGTGTCAAAGATATGCGACGCATGCGGCGCAAAGTTCCGCCAAATGCACAGTTGGTAGTCGATTCGGATCGGTTCAGTTTGGGGGAATTTGGAATTTGTATATATATATATTGCCCCTGCTCTTCATAACCTCATTTCCTACAGGTTTTAGGCTCCCCTTTGCTCTTTATTTTTGTGTGAATTTCATATTTCTTATTTGTTTCCCCCAAAAAGGTCAAACGCACGCAAAATTCGTTCACAATCTGAGTGCCTGCCCGCAGACAATTTTTAATGGGCAGAGAGGGGCTTCGGAAACAAGGCAAAAGTTTATCGCATCCCAGAAACTCAACTCAACTCAAACTCTCAGGCAACGTTGCGTGTTTGGCCGGCTTTGACCCAAAATAAAGTTGGCATTTTGAGTGTTTTATTGCATGGACACAAGTTTCAAGCAATCAACAAAGCGACTGATCAAATGCAAGATCATCCAAATGGGACAGCCAACGGCCAGCGGAGTCGGAGTCGGAGTTACTTGGGAGCGGGGCCCAAGAAATATGTTTATAAACATGCACATTTGGCACGCGATCATCAATTTTTTGGCCCCGTAACTACCGCATGCGTACTGCAAGATACATTTTCTCTACCCGCCAGATACACTTTCAGCGTCTGCATCTTCCTTTTTATTATTTTTCATATGTATATATTTACTTCTTTTGGGACAAGAAGAAAAATGGCTTGGGTTTATGTATATGTGTGAGGATAGATAATGGTTATTGATATGTGAGAAATGGGGAGAAAGTCAGAAGAATTCTTACTTGAAAAGCCAGTTTCAAATTGCTTCACTCATCGGATTAAACGATAAATAGAAAGGAAAAGGCATTGCAATTAAAAACTGAGACTTGATTTTATTATTTTTTTATGATTAGATTAGTTCTTATATTTAAATGTTTAAATATATTTATAGCTTAATATTATATGATTCCTGCTCTCGGGTCACTCAACTTTCTTATTCCTTCAATTAGAAAAGCAATATCTTGATTTCAAATTCGATTTCATGCCTTAATTCCGGATTTATTTCTCCTTCAAATGCATTCTATGTACCTGTGCGAGATCTGGAAAAAAGAACAAAAGATTTGGGGGAAAAGTTAAAGAACAATTACGAGCGCCCCATGCCAGAGATTGTTGATCAGTGTTGATTCCTTACCTTAATTGTTACACAATGATCGGGCTGAATCTCTGAATCTCTCCTCACCGCGGGTTCTCTGGCTGGTTACCCACCAATTATAAAGGCCGATTAGATAACCATACAACCATACTCCTATACCTTCGATACCCTGCTCCCCTGGGTTTCCTGCATCCCATCGAGTTGCCCATCATCATGTTTTATTGTTTGCCAGAGACTCCAACTCCAGCTTCAGTTTCAGTTCCCTCTCCCATCCCATATATATACCCGATGGCAGATCCCAGCTTTAGCTCCAATGTGGCACTGTTTTTGGACAACGAGAAAATACAACCAAAAATGTTCAACTCATTCGATGCCATTTAGAGCAACAATAGAGAGCACAAGCCCGGTAAAATGTAAACAGAAACACCGGCTTACGTATCGATACGAAAATGAGCAATAACCAGGCTGAAGGCACACAAAAAAAATAACACTGAAAGGCAGAAATTATACTGTGGCCCAATCGAGGGATAGAGGTACGAGAGCGACCTTCTCCTCGGATAAAACAACAAGCATACCCAAATATGCGATCATTACTCATGCGCGATTTCACAATAAATCAACGAGACGTGTTCACAATAATTTTATTCAACTTATTTTCTTGTCGGCTGCTCTTGGCCAGAGCTCTTTCTGGGTCCCCGGGTTCTGCAGTTCCAAGCTCCAGTCCTCCAGTTCTCCGCCAAGCCTCCTCTGTGGTCTCTTCTGGGCCCCCGCTCTACCACTCGCTCTCTCTGTGTGTCGATTGTTATTATCTGTATGGGTTTGGGATTGGGATTGGGTCTTGGTTTGGGTACCGGGCATGGGTACTGGCCACCAAAAGGAGCGCAGGCTTTTATGTTGTTGTCGGCAACAATGAAACCGTTTTTCGTTACGAGCACTGCCAATGTGTTTGCTAAATATGCAAAGCACAAGAACTCGCCGGGACAGCCAACCTGGTGGCAGTTGCGAGTCCCTGTTGCCAGTTGCTATTATGACACTTGAAAAAAATCTATGATTACTATACCAAAATATGCCTTAAATAGTAAAAAAAGTGGTAAAACAAAAGCTAACTTAAGTTAAGAATATTAAAAGTTGAATTAGCATCTTGTATTATCTCCAAACTCTTGAAGAACTCTTTTAAATTAATTTATGTTTATCCTGTAAGTCAAACCTATTTTTCTGTATTTTATTTTATTTTTAAAATATATATTTTTTTGCAGTGCCTTGATGGCTAGCAGTGGCGTTGGCGTCGACTTCGTGATGTGACGCTTCCCACTCCGCGGCCAAATAGGCTCCTTCGCATCGAGCGCCGCCGTCTTTGAGGGGGGATTGAGGTGCAAAGGAGTGCAACTATTTTCGTGTCGCGGATCGTGATGAAGTTAGGTGCATAAGCCACGCAATCCCACCGAGCACTAAGCACTGAGCACTGCATCCTGTGAGCCATAGAAGCCAAGGGAGCCACCGATCATTTGCAAATTGTCTGCAGACAGTAGAGGAAGCCACACGATTTAATTGTTACGCACATTGACAGCACATTCAAAGGAGTTTTTCAGGGATCGAGGTTCGCATTGGGGTTCGGGATCGGGATCGGGGGTTTCATTGTCTGGCCCTGGGTTATGAGACCATTGAAAATGCCACCGAATGCAAAAATGGTAAGCTCAATGGGCCAGCCAACTTGTTGGTTACTCAGAATTGCCCTTTTGGCGGCGGGTTTCGATTGGGTTGAACACCAAGTTTGGGTTTTTTTAAAAATGGGAGGGAAGGTCTGAACAAGCTGTGAGTATTTCAAGGATTTTGGGAGAAGGAAATCTATGTTTAAGAAAGCGTTTGTTGGTAAAATACTTGATACTTAATTTAAAACAAGGTATAATACTAGACACCTTAATATTCAGAAACTTTAAGGGTTTTTAATCGATTTAATGAATATTCCTTTAAAAAACCTAAAAAAAATGCTGAAAGATTAATGAGTAAGCCATCAACAACTGCGACATATCTCTCCTTAAAGATCACTAAACAAGATGCGATCAGTCGCGTGGCAAAATACCCGATCGAGAGCAATTGTACATCACTCGACACACAAATGCCGAGATAGGCGATCGCCTTAAATGTATATAGAGAGAGATCGGAACAAAGTGATCTTAAACGAAATGATCTTGACTCGGATCACAGCCAAAGTGTTAACAAATGAAGATCAGTGGCAATGATCGAGTGCGACAACAAAGTGACAATAAGCAAGTGTCTGACATTGAAGATAATTGAGAGATGATCAATCAAAAGCAAAAGACACGCAAAGTAAAAGGGGTACTTCTTTAGATATACTTTTAAATTATAAATAAATTTTATGTATAATTTCAATCATTATCCCCTGATTCCACACAGCATCTGAGAACAACACCATTGACGACAAGAGCGGAAAAATCTGAATAATCTGTGAGCGATGCCAAGTATGCGGCACTTGTGTATAGGGCATGAAAGCTTCGTCGTGTCGCATGCTTTGCATTTCGAACATGTTTTATAAATAACGCTTCTACCCAGACCTCAAACTCGAAACTCAAACTAAAACTACTCATACTGCCGGGGAGCGGAGAAAGAAAGGAGAAAAAAAATAAAGGAGAAAAATAAGAATAAAGTGCGATCTGCTCGTAGTGCGGCTCAAGAACATGGATTTCGTTTTAAAAATCGTGTCTTGTTGGCTGCTTCGCTTTTGCCACAAAACAAAAGGGTAGCAAAAATATGCAACAGCTCGGGAGGAGCCCAGGGAGGAGGACTGCTCCTCCTAGCAAAGCCTCAGCCTCACCATCAGCCTCAGAACGCAGATCAACTTTTTGGCGTCTTTCACTGGGAACAAGTCCCCCACTTCCTCAGTTTCCTGGCCTAGGCTCCCTCGTCTCTTGGTGCTTGGTTCTTGCTTCTTGGCTAATATGCATGCAATCAGCCATGGCAGGCAGTCAACGACGTCGACCACGAAAATATGTTCAACTTGTAAACGTTTGCCACGCAAAAACCAATAGATCAGGAGTCGCTAGCTGTTCCCGTTCCTCCCTAAAAAAATGTGAAGGAATTTTGCTGAAGAGCTAGCGACTTGAGGGTACTTAGTAATGGGGTTTAAGTTGGTATAAAACGTACATTTAATTAATATATTGATATATGATATATTTAAAAAAGAAGACCCATTCCAGACATAAGATTCCTTCAAGTACCTTTATCTATAAAGGACTCGTTTCCTGTATAAACTACTTTATTTTCTTGCTTTTGTCTTGTTAAAAATATTGCTTCCCATAATAAAATTAATCTGTACTTAATCCCATGTTTTCTTCAAACCACACACATTCTAGGCTTTGAGGGCGCCAGGTTTTTCCATTTTAATACTATATTTTATGATCGTAGCTCTGAGGACACGTATTTCAACTATTGATCCTGGAAAACACCTGCTATTGTCTCCGAATTCCTTAATTCTAGGGATATAAGTATGCTATATACCCCTGGATACCCTTGGGAAACTGTGCCGTCGACTAATATCCCATCCATGGCCAATCGGAGAGCCCATTCCCGTTTTTTAGGCTTCTTGCTGGAGGATGACACATATTTTGCTTAACGAATGTCACACAGCATCGATGGCGATGACTCTTCCTGGTGTTTGGGGCACGTACAGCGTTGATGTTGCTGCTGTTTCTGCTAGATGTTGCTTGCTGTTGGATGTTGCTGTTGCTGCTGCTGCTGCTGCTGAGAGGCCTCAACTGCTACTGTCAAAGTCACGTTTTAATGTAACGCTGCCAGAGTGCCTGCCTAGCTGCCTGCCTACTTGGCCGGGGCTCTGAAATATTGAGATTGAGTTACGAGCAGCCAACAACTTTTGTCAACACGCGAAGCTGCATAAATGCCGCTTAAATGGCATAAAATATGCATATGCAGCGGCCAGTTGCCAGTTGCCAGTCTGCCCATATAGCCCGTTGCCGGTTACCAGTTAGCCAAGTTAGCCAAGTTAGTTACTTGGCCAGTTATCGCCACCACGCTCAACATATTTCAAAGTTACACGACCGGTGGAAAAGGTAAAAGGGGTGAGAGCTGCGACGGGTACCGACTCCTCTACCTGACACGCCCTTAGTTAGTTAGTCGACGTCGTCGTCGTCGTCGTCGACTGTCTGTCCATCTGCAGACGGAAAGGCCGAAAGACCGACGACAGCAGCTATGTGCCCGGTTTCCTGCAGTTACTCCGCCGGATCCCCGAGGAAATTCTTTGTAATTTGCGTTTTTCACACCCATTTGATGTAGCAGCAGGTCTTAATCTTAATCCCTGCCACCAAAACAGCTAACTACCTTATAATACCCGGGGACCGCGAACGGTGACCATCATAAATCGATGGTGTTGGCATGATACTTGAAGGCGAGGGTATGGCTATTCCATGCACAGCAAAGAATATTAGTTTTTCAATTAAATTAAGGTTAATTTGATAATATTTCTTACCCAGAGCCTAATCAATACCTTTTATGTCACTTGTATAATTTTGAAATAAATTGTTATATTGAGTGTTTAACAGTTATTTAAGTAGGAAAAGATTTTAAAGCTACAATATTTTTTTCCCGTGTACGCTACTCCCTTTTGGCCACTGGGAAAAACTGTCATGTTTTTTTTCTCCTGAATTCTGAGGGTGAGGCACAGCCCTGAGTGAAATACCATCAGATAGGCATATCCAGCGGAGTAATTATAAGTGGGAGAGAATCACGAGATTGATACATACGTCCATCCATCCACCGCGGACACAAAGGGAATGAAATGCTGGCAAAAGTGGGAGGGTAATGAGGAAGTTAATTGTTCTTGACTTTCGGAATATTTTAAGATTCAGATTAGAAGGGATCCGCAATAATTTCAAATAGAAAATTTCCGCAAGAGAACGTTAGCGATTCTAACAATAATTTAAATGCCATTCCATTGCTATTAATTAAGCTATTAGTAACTGCTACGCCCTGGTGGCTAAATGAGGGATTTTACTCAACAATTAAATTAATTACATTTCCATAATTGATTTCATTAAGATACCAACTTGAAAGTCAGGAAAATCATTGTTTTTCTTGACTAAAAATAAACTTTTTTCTACTGCCCCGAGATATAAAGACCTATTTCTCACCTCGACTATCCCCAATCGCCTTGGACCAATTAAGATTGCCAGGATTAGCCGAGATTACATTTGCATTATCGGAATCCTGCTTATTTATGGCGCTGATAAACCTTGAGCCTACTCATATTTTCAAGTAACCAACTGGGGCTTAGTTGCAGTGATTCCCTTGGATAATTCTCATACCTGCCGCAGTGCCATCAATTGCTTTGTCAATCCTTGAAGCCTTCGGAGCCAAAGGCAAATCGAAGGAGAAAAGGCAAATCAACTTTTCAGCACAAAGCCAAAGAGTTGGGTGCCAGGGCCCAGGCCCGGTTATCAAAGTAATTGCCAATTGCTGATGGTGCCGGCCACGGCGACTATATGAGGTACAAGTTTATGCCCCGGATCGGATCTGGATGCCATACACCATACCCTTCCTTCCCTCCATACGATTTCACCTTATAGCCAGCCATATAGCCCGCAGCCTGATAAAACTCAATACTTTTGTGTGTTTATGGCCAATCAGAAATCATGCCCATGCCCACCTCTGCCACATACTATACCGTCTATACTATATGCATAAACCTCTTTTGGTTTCCTTTTTTTCCGATTTTTTCTTCTTTTTTTATTTTCCTTGAAAACGAGTGTCATTTTTAGCCAATTTTGCTGCAGTTGCGTGGCATGAAAACTCAATGGACTGGACACGAGTCGAGGACTCCTCTCCATGGGCCAACTTGCCACATCGGCAACAACAACAACAACAAGTACCAACCGTTGGCCACTGCAACTGCAACTACAACAAAGAGCTGAGGAAGCAGAAAAAAAAGTGCGAACGCGTTAACTACATGGCGTCGCCAATCTTAGCTGGAAAACGTACGACAAGACAAGACAAGCCAATTGCTGGCCCCACTCTTGGATCGCTGAGGAATCGGGGATCGAGGGAAGATGCACTGGAATAAAATTGGGATTTAGTTTTGATTATTTTTTTTTTTAATAATAACCAAAAGTGGGTAGTTAGCTGGACTTCCAAAGTATACTTGGACATAATATTTAACCTTTTAATTACAAAAAACATATTTTTAAATAAAAAAAAATCCTACAAAATTGGGAAGCAACTTTATAAAATACAATAAAAATTTATTTTTCAAAGGCTCTTAAGTCAGCTCATAGTTTAGAACCAATTCCTCCTAATTGTATCCTGAACTTATACAGGAAGTGTCCAAGCTCAAATTGTATTTTTGAGTATTATAGGTAGAAAAGTTAGTAATCAATACCTTAAATATTTAATCGGGAATCCTTCTTATATTAAATATTAAATTGTTAAATAAAATGTATTCATTTATATCACAGAAATTAGAGAAAAGACTAAATTTAACTAAAATAAATACTATGAATATATAAATACCTAAGTTATACTATAAAATCTCTTAAGTCTCCCTAAATTTGTATATAAATTTCCCATACTCAAATCTAATTTTTCACTTAAACAAGATAATTTTTCTCCGAGTGTACAAGCTAACCGCTGGAAGCGCAGTGAAGCGAACCGCGCCAAGCTGAGCTGGGAATGCTAACTGGAGAACTGGAGCTAAGCCAGGCCGGGATCAGGGATGGGGGTGCCGGAGGAGCTGCAGGAACGGAGTGGCGGAGCGGCTGCACAGTAGCGCCCGCGGCCCAATAAGTGTGTGAAATAAACAATGTGCACACGTCGTCCCCGCCGCCCAGCGTCCCTCTTCCCTGACCCCGACACCCATGTGTTGGCTTGTATGTACATTTTTGTGCTCGACGAGACAACAACAACAACAGCAACAAAAAAAGTCAAGGAAAAATAAATAAATAAATTGCAACATTGGCAGCATATTTTTACACTTCACCAAAAAGCCCACGGTCCTGGGTCCAAGTCCAAGGATAGCACAAGGATGGATGGAGGCCGGAGCGAAGCTGCGATGACGATGACGAAGGAGAACGCAAAGCAACGCACTTTTAATAAGCAATGCCAAATGGGTTAAATGGGGTATAATTAGACGGACAGCGAGTTGGTAACATTCGCCCGAAGGGAATGAAATGAGGTCCGAGGAGCAAAAAATATAATGCACACTGATACTTATAATCTGTTCTGTGTGTGTCTTAACACTTAAGGGGTTAAAAACGAGATTGAATAATTAAATTATTTTATATATTATATACTTGTGCCTTAAAGATGTAGCTATTTATATATTTCGATTTAATAGGAAATATTAAAAATGAATATAAATGGTATGCTTATGTTTGAAAAATATTAAAAATCTAGAAAATACTGGTTATTGTATAAAAATCGTATATAATTTAGTAAATAATTTAATAAATTTTCTACAAGCTCTTAAAAGTGTGGTTATATTAAAGGACTCCTGAAGTTAATATATTATTAATATAAACCGAGAAGAACTTATGTTTAGAGTGCTAAAATCTTGCTAAAAATTAAATATCTCAGACTTCTCTTTAGTTATAAAAATATTATTATAAAGATATTAATAAACCAATTTAAAATCCAACTTAGAGGAAATTCATTCCATTTTCAGCTTAAATATGTAGAGTTAAGATCATAGTCCTAGGGTAGTTGCATGTTCGTTTCCTTGCACCGCCTTGGGTTATTTTTGCACATCGTTTATGTGGCCCCCAGCATACCTAGGCGGCAGCATCCTTCCCGATTACCAGCCCCCGAGCCTCCACCACCAGCTCCATCTCCAACTCGGACTCCAACTTCATTCCCAACCCCATCTCCATTGCCATCTCCATCTCGGATCCGCGATTCTGTCAGCGCTCCACTTGTGGCGTCTGGTGTGAGAGAAGGATCCGAGGCTCGAAGCTCGAAGCTCGGACCGCAGCCTGCCCTTCGGTTGATATTTATTTTTTGCTGTTTGGGCTGATTAAAACTGAGAAATCCAATTTATTTCAAAATTTATTGTGTCTCACACGCGCTGGGACGTTCAGGAATTGAAAAATATCAATAAAGGCATATGAATTGTTACCCAATAATAAATCAAGTCCGCCAGTCCCCCAGCAAGACAAACAAATATTCCTTTTATTGTTTATATATATACAAAAAAACACAAAAAAAAAAACAAAGCAGGCTGAAAAAGGAAGCGTCCTCACCTCTTTTTCGCCGTGGTCTGTGGCATTTTTCGCACCGAGCCCCAATGTTGAAGTATTTCAATGTGAAAATCACCGAAAAAGCGGGAGAACAAAAAAAAAAAGAGAAGAAAACGTGAGCAGGCTCCCCAGGTTATGCGGCCCGTGATCATCATTTCATTTCAATTCGCTGTCCC
>VNJR01004286.1:0-25168 GCA_008042585.1 Drosophila punjabiensis | reverse complement strand
TGAGGCGGCGGCCATTGTTGAATCTGCAGCCGGTTGCATCCTCGCACTCATCATCCTCTCGAGCCACCGTTAGCATGTTGCGGAATTTCCAGAATTCGCCTAATTCATCATTCCCCGGCAGAGCGAAAGGGTTTCGCATTCCAACTAAAAATCTCACCTCTAGCACACACACCTTTTCTGCCTAGTTTTGCATGAGCGAGCAACAGGTGTTGCAGATGTTCAATGGCCAAAAAGAGGAAAACAACAAAGGGATTGAGTAACATTTGGCCAGCTAAAATGGTCATGGTCCGTTTAGGATCTACATATAAATCCAGTTCAGGAAGCACAGTCGGTGATTATGAAAGGTTTTTCTAAGAATATTTTATTGAGACATGTGCGAACTAAGTTAAGATTATTTTAAAGGGAACTATAAGTATTTACTTCCTTAAGAAATTTGTTTAATTTATGCCTTAAGACTTTGATAAATTCTCTCCTCTTCAAACAGGAAGTAACTTAATATATTAAATATATTTATGTAATTCTTAAACTCTTTTACCTGTTTTAAAAATATTAAAAAATTTCTTTTCTAAACTCTTCATACATCATTTATTCTTGTACTTAATTCTCCCTCAAATTTTACTTCTTAAACAGTTAAATCATCATTTGTTCTCTCTCCAAAATTACACTCCCTCGTTTCGCACATTCCCAGGAGAACCTTACAGTCAGTTCGACTTTTAGCCAAACTCTATAATTTAGCCTGATCATTAATTTGGCTTTTGTGGCCGCAACCGACAAGCGCTTTTTCCTTAACCATAATAAATGCCTGTGACACCTCTTAAGAAGATTATGCACATAAGGTTGCACATTATCCCCGCTGCCAAGATGAGCCTGCTTCGCCTCCTCCTTCTCAAAAGAGACTGCGACTGCTCTTTGGAGTTGGCTCCTATTCATGGGCCATAATCTCGATCCGTTTTGGCCGCCACAAACCAATCAAAACATGCACTTAACATTTCGGCCGAAACCAGACCCAGCTAGCCATCGTTAACACACACAAAAAATAAGTGTATAGATGCTGAGTCACTGGTACGTGGTTCAAAAAATAAAAAAAAGAGTAGTACCGCCCTCATCAGGCCCCTTGCCCAGTTTTCTCAGGTTGGCCAGCAATCAAGCGGAGTCAGTGGGGCTTTTGTATTGCCATTGCCTCGGAGCAATCAATGCTGTATGACAGCTAGGTTAACTGCCCCCCAAAAACCCCGATCTCCGCTTTCCCAGTCCCTCAACTGCTCAACCCATAACCCCTCAGCTATACCCATTCCCAGCTGCGATCCTACGCGCTTCCTCTTGATTTCGTTAAGTAAATCTCCAAGTCGGCGGCTCGAGACTGGGCAACCTTCACGTGCTCGTCGTTTGCCGGCGTCTCACACAGTTTGGTTAACAATTATAGAGCCAGAAATTAAAGTAGAAAATAAATATACAAGTACTAAAAATATTTACAAAAATTAAAAGAATTATCAGGCCTTAAAAAAACCTAATAATAGATGGTTTAAAAAACCTTAAAAATCCTTGATATGGATAGTCATCTTTTCAGTAAGTAAACAGTGCTACAAATATTTACATAAATCAAACAATTCTTACTCTTCTAAATTATAGTTTTAACTACTTTAAAAACCTCTTTTAAAATATAATTATTACCCCATTTTATAGTCTCTATGATTCCATTTTTATAGTAGAAAATAAATATATAAGTATATATATATAAGTAAAAATATAAAGTAAAGTAATACTTATAGAAAAAAAAATTAAGGAAAATATCTGGCCTTAAAAATCTATAAATAAATGGTTAGAAAAACCTTATAAATCCTAGATATCGGGAGGCACCATTTTCAGTAACCAAATATTTACATAAAGCAAACACTTCTTAGACTCTTTTAAACTATAGTTTTACCTATTTCATAAAGCTCTTTTGACTCATAATAATTTCTTAATTGATATATCTTTATAGAGTCCCCGATTCCATTATTTCGAACCCTATTGTAGGACATTGGTTGGCGTCGCCGCCAGCTGTCTGTCCGCGCGCGGTTTCCATGGCTCGAAAGTCGCGAGATCATGATCATGGCTTTAACTGGCTCTTGAATCTTGGATCTTGGCAGTTGGCTCATGGCTCTTGGCATAGTGTACCAGTACCCAGTACGAGTTGGAGTATTTTTAACTCTCTGGCTCTGCGGCTGCGTTTATTGTTGTCTCGTTGGGATCTTCGTCTCAATTCCTCGCCCTCTTCCCCAGTGTCTGTTTTCTTTTTAAACGCTTTTAAACACCTGAGAAACTTGCTTTTTAATGTGCGCACATGTGTGCGGTGCCCGGCGATGATGATGATGATGATGAAGATCGCCGTCTCAGCTCCTTCCCCATCTCCAGCCACATCCGTGCCCCTCCTTCTCTACAACATTTTCCAAGCAGCGGCTTCAAACTGCCTCGTTTGTGGCGCGATGATGAAGCAAATATAACAAATCTCAGAGTTATCAACCGACCAACCAACCGACCGACCAACGGCGCACAGCTGAGTAAATCAATTGACGCTCACAATTCTTGGAATTCTTTGTCGCCGCTCTTTGAGAGCTCTTCCAGTGGAGCGGCCTCCTGATCTTCTATCTACAGCTCCACCACGTAGCCCACGGAGCCAGTCTGGATTGGATGCATTTGCCTCATTTGCATGCCCCTGGAGTGGGGGAGGTGGAAAATTGGTAGTAAAAAAAAGTCAGCCCGGGCAGAACGTTGTGCTCATCGAGGGATAATGGAGTTATAGAATACCACAGTGTGTTTTTATTAGTTTTATAACTTAAGGAATTCTTATTGGATTCTGGATAGCAATATATTAAACTCAAAATTATTTGGGAATTTTCTGGAATTCCAGAAAGTAATTTATTAAGCTCAAAATTAATTAGGAATTCAATTCGAATTTCAAAACGGAAAGCATTTAACTTAAAATGATTTAGGAAATTGTATTGCATTCTAGAGTTATTTTTTAAACTCTTAAATTATTTATTTTCCTTAAATTCTTTAAAGATTTAAGAACAATTTATTCTTGAGCTTATCTTCAGGATAAGCCAAGAAATGATTTATAAGGAAATGTTTATAAACTAACATGGCAGAGTCGTAATAATAAGGTCTGAATTAATTTTAATAACCTGTTAAATTCTAGAAAACTTTGTTAGTATAATTTGCGCTAAATATATTTCATATTTAAGTTGTTATTAAAACAGTTGGAGGTCTTATTATAACGTCCATAAACGAATCTATATAATATTAAACGAACCCTGGAGGATAAGATTAAAAGTATGGCTTCGCTTTTAAACAAAGTACTTATAAAGTACCTTGTAATAATATTTTAAAAAAATATATAGTTAATTATATTATTAAAAAAAATAATATAAGACCCCTTTAAACATAAGCTTGAATTTTAAGTATTTAAACTATCTCCTAATAAAAGCTTCTTTGAATATTTATTATATTATTTTCATTGATGAAGAAATACTAGAACTTCCATATTATGTTTTCCAAGTACTTTACATTATCCTTTATGGATGGTTTTAATTTTCTCCTGTTCTTTAAAAAATCCTTTACCAAATACCAAATTCCAAGACAAAAGAACACTAAAACACAAAATGTATTAATGATTATGGACCAATTAGTAGAGTTCCGCTGCTGGTTGTTATAATTTTTCCCTGCAGCTCGCTGGTCTTTCTTCGCCAGTGTAAAATTACAGGCCGACAAGGACGTTAATGGTTCGATACGCGTTTTTGTGTGAGAGTCACTGGCTGGTGGTTGGTAGTTGGAAGTTGGTAGTGGCTCGTTGTGAGTCCCCACGGGCAATGTCAGACAAAGACGCGATCGAGATTTATACCTAAATGATTAACCATTTCCCCGCCGAGCCCTCGTCCAGCCCCTGGCACCTTGGTCTTGGAAATGTACGAGTATCTGTAGCTGAGCTGCGGCTGTGGGTGCCACTTGGTGTGAATTTGTAATGCGTCTGCCTGCGTTCACTTGGTTTTCTTTCTTTTTTTCTCAACCGTGTTTTTTTTTATTTTACACATGGGAAAATTTATTTTCTTTAATATTTCATAGAAAATATAAGAAAAACGTCAAAACATGGTAAATATGAACACTGTTTAGCATTTACTATATAACATTTGAGTGTAAGTTGTTTCCGAAAAGAGTCACCTATTCTCTCATCAGTTTGTTTTGTTAAGTTGCAGCTAGAACCGGTTGGGAATTTCAGCAGCAACTTAAAAAATCACTCAAAACTTACTTAAAAAATATTTAATTAATTTAATTAATTAATAATTAATATTAATATAAGTTAATTTAAGATTTTTTTTCGAAAAGAGTCACTTATTCCTGTTGTTACCAACAAGTTACAGCTAGAACCGGTTGGGGATTTTAGCAGCAATATTTTTAATTAAATTAAAAATTACTTAAAAGTTACTTAAAACCCTATTAAAAAATATTCTAAAATAAGAAACAACCTGGAAATTTATTTAGAATGTGAAATCAGACACAAAATACAAATTTTAGTATTAAAACTAAAATATTTCTTATTTTCCTAATTCTTTTATTTTTTATTCATTATTTTTTTTCACTGTATATTTCATCTCTTTTTTTTGTATTCACTGCTCGGGGCTGCTTCCTCCGCTGGCTGCTGCTGACCATTCTTCGGCCGGCGATTGACACCTGCATGCATTTCTCGTTTCTCAGGTGTGCAGCCATCTCAGGTGTGTGTGTGTGTTTCTTTATTTCATTTCTTCATCTCTGCCTTCTTCTTCAACGACGGTTGAGTCATCGGCCATTAAAAACACGATATTGTTGCTGTGATTGGAAAGGATTTTCATTTCATTGCTCATCTTCGGAGGCCTCGGAGACCTCAGGTAGTTTAGTTTGTTGTGATTGTCCCAAAAAAGGCATGACGTGTACGGTTTTATGAGTAACCTTAGACCTGCCATTCACTCACACCCCCCAAAAAAAACCCATTTTAATTAGGCAAAGTGCATTTTTTGTGCCGTCTAGAGATTTGGGAGAAGAAACTACATGATGAGTCAGAAAGTTAAAAGGATATTTAAGAATGAAAATCTGATAGTTATTTGTTTATTTGTTGAATATTTATACTTTGTATTTTAGGTCTTAAAATCACAGTATTATTTTAAATATCTTGGTATAATATTATTTTGTTAAGAGAGATACTTTGAAGCATACAAAAACATGTGAATATTTTTTTAAAATAAATAACCATCTTAATAGCTTCCTTAAGCAATAATTCCTTTCGTTTTAAAACTCTAGGAAGTCTTTATTTTATATTTTATATTATTTAATGTATTTTATACACTCTTTTTCTCTCTCTAAAAACCCCTCAGAGACAGTCCCCAAAAATTTCGCCAGCTATAACAACAATCTCCACCTTTTTGGCCCAGAAACAAGGTTACCGTTAACTGCGCCTGTGCGCAGGTGTGCGAAAGCATTAAAATTCCACTCGAAGCCCCAAAAAAAAAACACAACCAAAAGCAAAAACAACACGACAAAAAACTCAGCTAAATGGTCGCAAAAAATTTCACAAAAGCTCAGAGCCAGCACATTAAAATGTTGGCGATCATTCCGCGATCAGCTCTCAGCTCTCTTTTTATGCGGGGTAAAAAATTAAGCGACTGCACAAAGTTCAGGCTTCGGCTCAGTGCCAGAGTGCAAGCTGAAAAATACTACTCCTTTAACCATAAAAAGTTGAACAAAAAATTTCGCACGACACTCAAATCACGACTTAAATGGCAGAGAAAAAAAAAGAGGGGAAGGTTTTTATTAATAAAATATGAAGGATTTTTTTAAGCCAGTTATAGTTCGAGATAAACTGATCAGATATAAATTATTTAAAACCATTTATAAGCTATATTCCTTAATTTTTGGTTTATAAAATATATCTTATGAGAATCCTAAATTGCTTAATTTTTCGGTTATAAAATATACCTTGTAGTAATCAAAGTTATTAAGATATCGTTTGAAAAATATTTGTTACTTCTTAAATGAATTTTTCTCTTATAAAAACTACTTGAAAATCTCAAAAATATATTTCCCAGTGCCTTAAAAATATATGTTTCCTCTTCTCTGAAGTTGGCAACAATTTCCAGCTTCAAGTTCAGTGAAGTTCAAAGCGAAAAACGTGCGGGAGCAAAGGAGAGAATCTAGGGAATCCGATTCCGTTGCATACTTACTTATAACAAAAAAAAAGGCAGCTAGGTCAGCCGCCACTCTGCCAATCATTATAACTGGCCAATCAAATTAGTTGTTGTTGTATCGAAGTTTCCCCGTACCTCTCAGTCATTAATGAGGTGGCTTTATCGTGCGGAAGCTGAGGCTCCAGAGGATCAGAAATCAGAAATCAGAAATCAGGCATCAGCCATTGATTTTGCAGGTGTTCGCTCTCTGGGCCAAAAAGCTGCGTCATTGATTAGCCGCAGAAATCGGACTAGAGTTGATATTGTATATATATATATATATATAGGTACATATCTAGGTATCAAGGAAAGCACGCCAACAACAATGAGCGTAAAGGAGCAACGACTACAAGTTACTGGACAGTTGTCGGTTCGTTTTGCAGCTGCCAAAAACATAAGTCACGATTTTCGCTTTTGTTAATTCATCAACGAACAATTTGCATTTTTTCCCAACTCATTTTTTCGGGATACCCTTTTGGACTTTTTTGGGTGTACTACAGCTGTGCAGAAAGGTTGATTTTGGTTAATTTTGTATCTGTCAGATACTTGTTTAGTAACTTAATCTACTTTATGGTTCTATGCCAGTGTTCTTAGATTTTATCTGTATTTAATATTTATAATATATTTATAATTTAATAGTTTAATAAGTTTTTTATTGCTAGAAATATTTATGATTCTCATTTATTTTAAGTTATATTAAACATAAAATTGTGAGAAGCTAAACCAATAAAAATAAATTTAAAAAATATAGTTTAAGAGCTAAATAATTGATAAAAAAAAGTACTTAAAATTAAAAAATATATTCATACTCCTAAATTTGACCCTTAAGAAGCATTATTTCAATTTACAAACAACAGAAGTGTGTTTTCAAAGAATGATTGTAATAATCAAAGCTTTATTAGTATTCAAAAGCGGTGTAATGGTTTGAAATATTATAATACAATGTTATTAACAAATTTCTAGTTCGAATATTTATTACAAATTAATTATAAGGAATGTCTACTATAGGAAATATTAATACTTAAAATACCTCCCTCACTTCTCCCACCATTCAGAGTATTCCTTAAGTCACCTCTGTCATTTCCTAATTTTCCCACAACTTATATCAGTTACTGGTTTCATTTCTTTAACGATTTCTTTGGCTCGTTAATCTTTATTTTGTCTGTTTTTTTCGGGACAACCCTTGGCAGAGTCAGACCCGAGATTAGGATTCTGTCTCAGACCCAGTCCCAGTCCCAATCCCAGACTGCCACTGACAACAAGCAAACTTTAATTAGCATTTTTACGCCGCGGCACAGCAACTGCAATTATCCAACTAGACTTTGAGTTGCGGGTGGATTGCTGTGACTGCAACTCTGCAACTGTAACAGCGACTGGCAGCTGCAACTGCAAGTACAACTGGAAATGGCAGCCAAGTCTTGGCCAACTAAGAGAGTCTTGGCCATTTCCCATTCCCAGGCCTGGAATGCCGGCCTTCTGTTTTTCCCCATTTCGCCGGCCCGCCGCTTAACGAATTTCAATTAAACGGTCCGTCAGCCGCGATAAGAGAGCCAAGTCGAGGCAGGAGGAAAAAAAAAGAGATCCACCGCAGCCTGTGCTCCATCTGGAGGCTTCTGGCCAAGATCTATCCCAGCCAGATCCATCCGGTAGCCGCTGTGACAGCAATGTGTTAACAATTTTCGCGCCACAGCTGCTGCTGCTGCTGCTGTTGCTGCAGCGCGGCATCTGCAGCATTTACCTCTCTCGAATGGGATGGCATCGGATCGGATCGCATCGGATCATGGGATCCCCTGTCTCGAGACACTCCAAGTAGCCTAATTACGAGTCAAACTCTGACATAGATTGCACCCGGTGGCAGCAGCAGACGAAGACGGTAGCCAAGTTAGCCAAGTGGCCAAGTGGCAGAAGCAGGAGCAGCTTCTGCTTCTAGCTCCGAAAATAATTCAGATCTGGCCTTGGCTGTCTGTCTGAAGTGTCAGATCGAGGCCTTAACCCTTTTTAAGAAGTGTGAGGAACTAGGGAGAAATATAATGAGTTTGGAGTAATTAAAATACAAAATAAAATAAAAAATATAAGCACAGAAAATACAACAAAAACAAGGATACATTTTAAGGATATATTAAATGAGTTCTTTATGGTTTTTACTTGACTTTTAATCCACTTTTTCTTTATAAATTTAGTAGCATATTGTATTCACCCCATAATATGACCAAATAGACACCAATTTTATATGTCCCAGCCTCTTAAGCTTTCCCAAATGGGTTAACCGTGCCAGACCCTGCTATTAGTGGGTCTTCGTGTTTAATCCTCATCAGCATTTTGTTTTTTTTTTTTTGGTTAAAAAGAAAAGAACCCAAAAAGAGCGGCGGTACAACAGCAGCCCAAAATGTTAAACACAAATCAAATTAAGCTCTTGTTACAGTCAGCCCCAGTATCGCGGACCATTAAAAGTTTCACCACATGATTCCCGTTAATGTTGCACATACAAAGAGAACATGCAACCCACCGAAATCAGCAGTAACACCCATTGGAGGTACTGAGAGAAAAGTATTACAAATTTATAAGGAAATGAAGTATATATATAAAGATATTTACATAGAAAAAAATACATATAAAGGCAATTTAGTTTTACTAAAAATCATACATCGCTAACACGCTAACTTATAATAAAAAAATATAATAAATTATATATAAATTTATATAATAAATATAAATTAATCTTTCCAAATTGGTATTATATTTTGAAGAACATTTTTAGGGTTCTGTAATAACTAGGTTTTATTCTCTCATTAGTCAGCTCTTTCTTTTAACTAATATAAAAATATTTATAACAATACACTTTAAGAACATTTTCTTAAATTTTAATTCCTTTTCTCTCACTGCTTCTGATCCTCCTAAGAAACCTCGATTTCTTGGCTTAAGATTTCAGTTGCAGCGACATCGATGAGCAGGCCAACTCCCCTTGGAAACCCTGGGATACCCCCAGAAACATTCAACAAAAAAAAGGTCACGATGTGGCAAAAGAGGTCGCACAGTGACTGCGATCGAGATTCGCCTCGTAATTACACTTAAGTACCGACAACAAGCGGAGGCCGCGGAGCCGAATTCAAGCCGAAAATTAAATGGCCGAAAGGCGCTTTCGTCCTGGCGCAAAGTGAATTGTAATTGCGATTGAGCCTGGCTCTGACTCGGAGCTCTGAGCTTTTGCAGTTGCAGTTTCGGGATGGCAGCTGCGGATCGCAGCGGATCGGAACGGAACGGAACGAAGGCAACACTCGAAGCGCGACTAAATGCGCAAAAATGTGGCCAAGACGGTAATTTACAATTGCAGCCAGTTGTTGCATGCCACGACGCCGCGTTGCATGCTCAGCAATTTGGACACTCGGGTGTGGAAGTGGCCGTGGCTGTGGATACTCTACCCGCAGGGCAGTGATTCTGGGTTCTTGCCGAAAAATAACAACCCGAAAAACACACCTCAGATACATTAGAGAAGCTATTAAAAATAAATGGGGGGAAAGTCGGTTCGGTTAAGGATTTTTGTGGAGTTTTAAGTGAGTGAAGAAATTGCCATTAATCTTAGAAATTTAATAAATAAGTTGGATAATCTATATTTAGAAATTTTTTGGAGAATTATTCTCAAAATTAAATAGTTCAATTAAGCAATAAAACTAAAATATAAAAGGAGGAAAGTCTTTTTGGTAAGTTATTTTTTCTGAGTTGAGTGAGTGAAGAATGAAGAGTGAAGAAGGTAATTTAAGAAATAAGTTGCTAAATTTATAATTACAAATTTCTCTAAGATTTTTTTTTTTAAATAAAATGGTTAATTTGATCATTAAGGCTAGAAGATATTGGGTGTTCAATAATATTTCATTTTATTTATATATTTCAAGACTTTAATGTCTATAAATATAGATCATCTCCCAGTCACCAATCTTCCTCAAAATGCAATAGCCCTTCCGAACAAAAAAACAATCTGACAAAAGCTACTGTGTTGGAGCCCCAAGATCGTCTGGGGCTGGGCTCCTGTTCACCTTCCTGGCGAAATCGAAAAAGTGTTCTGGACAGGAAATGTGTGCAGCAACCCCTCACCCCTCACCATAACTCGCTGAAAGAACACAAGAGGCGCGACAGAAGCCCAAGAAGAATGCAAACATGAAACACGATAATTGAGCAGCGTGGAAAAATTGCCAAAGACGCGAAATGGACAAATACGAATTACAGTATCCAAATCAGTGTCTTCCTGCCCAGCGGCAACATTGGCCAGAGCCCAGAATCCAGACTCAGGACCCAGGGACCAGGGACCAGCTCCTGTTCCTGTTGTTCCTCCTCCTTCAAGAAGGAAGCTCTCTCCCTCTGTTGTTGCTGCAATTTTGTATGTGGCGGCAGCTGCAAAATTCATTTGACAAAAGCGCCGAGTGAAATCAAAACAAAAGGGTAGAAACACTGAGAGAAAATATATAACTTCAAATAAATACAGTAAATTTTAAGCCCATATATGCAAGAAAACAAAGATCAAACTCCAAGATAGGTAAGAAATTCATTTATGATCAAAACTTCTTTGTCAAGCTTTGAGTTTTTTAATATTTTTCCTAAAAGTCAATTAAAATTCGAGCTTTTAGTTCTTGAATATTTTTAATAATTAAATTCTTTATTTATAAAGTTAAAATACATTTTTTCTTTCCATGCAGCGATCAAGAGTCGGGGGAGATGCAAAGATCGAGGCTGGAAGCAAACCCAATCTCCGCCTGTCTTGGTCCTGAGCAGCGAAGGGAATTCAAATAACTTGGCGTTTAATTTATGGGAATGCGCGGTAGCCAAAGGAGCCGAAGGAGTCGACATGGATGGATGCAGCAGCAGCAGGAGGAGTAGCTGGTGGACTGGGAGGATCTGGCGAAACCAAAGAGGTGGAACTGCAGGAGGCGATAAAAATATTTTGGCCCAAATTGAACTTTCCGATTGGCGGCGGCGGCTCCTACTGCATTTTATTAATCATCCGCGTAATTTATTTGGTCAGACATTGGCAATTTCACCCAAAAAATGGAAACTTCCTTTCGGGAGTCTGGAGAAGTCTTCGGTACATTGCCCGGCGGGCATCATCAGGCTGCACATAATTTACATATTTTTACCACTTCGCCGGCGCGCTAAATTGTCACAGGTGAAACGCATGCCCAAGATTGTGATGGGTTCACCTTATGGATAAAATTGGAAAGGATACTACAGTCAAACTTGGCTACAAATAAAATGTTTTAAGTCTTGCATTAAAAGTTATAGTTAAGGAAATAAGTTAAAGCCTTTAGTTTTTTTTAAGAAATAGATACTTCTCAGTTGTTTTAAGAGGTAAAAATTAGCTTGAAATATGTTTTTAAAGGAATGATAGCTCAATTAAAATGCTCTTTTATTATTTAATTTATTAATGTAATGATAAATTTTATATTATTATTTAAACAAGAAAAAAGCGTTTTCATTAATTTAAGCTATCTAGAGAAAATAGCACTTAAAAAATGTATTGGCTTTTATTCCAAAGACTTCCCGAAAATTGAATCCTAAAAACATATTTTTACATTTAAAGATTCAAAATAAACCAGGAATAAATGTAATTGCACATTACACCTCATATAAAAGCTTAAAATTTCATAATTAAGCTGAGAATAGTTAACATATTTGAAATTTTATGTATATATTTTTTGTTTTTAATTTTCGCTAAACTCCAAATCAAGTTATAGAAGCCTCCCCGTATCTTTCTCCTCTCACAATTTCGGTAGATTGTTAACTGCACTGTCACTCTTCTTCGGTTCGTGTAATTTGTCTGCATGTGCTTATCGGAAGACTGAAGACCAGCAGACAGCCCAGAAGACAGACCAAAAGACAAACCCAGCCGAAGCCGAACTGAAAGCCGGGTTCGCCCTGTCCGAAGATAATTTTCGGCTCGCTATCAAAGTCCGAGCAAACAAACATTTGTCTCTGCCTGGTCAGCAGCCATCGGGGAAGGAGGAGGATAAGGAGGTAGCCGCCTAGTGGCAGCCAGGTGAAGGTCCAAGCGGCCCAAGGACCACCGCCGCAGAAATCCTTATCTTATCGGTTGCATTCCCAATTCCTATGACCATTCCCGTACCCAATTCCCATGCCTCGACGATGACTGGAACAATTCCTCAGGGGACAGTTGTTCCCAGGGCAACTCTGCCTACAAATAGCTAGAAAGAGGCCTGAGATAATGGAAGAGGAATGACTGTTAGCTAATTGTCTAGTTATCTAAGCGAGGGGAGCGCTGTAAGTTGTACCTTTCTTATTTATATTTATAATAATTTTTATTATTAGTTTTATTCTTAGTTTCTTTAAAACTTTTAAGCCTTAATTTATTATCACTTCTTCATATGTGGAATAGAGTTTGATATATTGGGATATGTTGAGGTTGGTCTGGGCTTTAACTGGTATTCCTGTGGGATATGGAGGCCTGTATCTAAAGAAATCCTCACGACGGACCAGACTTATTGGTACTAAAATCAACAGCAGCGAAAAGAGAAACTTAGGAAACAATATTTATGTTTTTTTTTTAATATATTCAAGGTTGTTTATAAATTACCAGACAGGTCATAATCACAGTCACTTGCTCCATTTGTATATTTTTTTTAGATTTGCAAAATAATAGACACAATTATATTACAGAACCTCTTTATAATTCTCTAGAATTTTTTAGAATTGTATTTTGACAATTTCAGTCAAAGAAAACTAGATTTCAAATAATCAGATATTGTTTTTAAGAAAAATAATAAGAAAGTGATATTCACGATCATAAAACAGCAGGCAATTAGTGTGAAAAAATCATGGCATACTTTTTGGAGTAATTTTTTTAAAAGGAATGAAATTATTTAAATACAGAAATATATGAATTACTATTCTAAAAAGTAAAAATTACTACTAAAACTTAACTTCTTAAACTTAACTTCTAAAAACTTAACTTCTTAAACTACCAAATACTTTAAAATCAACCCCCGTGACACTTGTTTTCTTATCCATATTTCCGCTCCCCTGTGTCCTCTGTCCTTGCGTGTGTGTGTCTATCCTCATAATTTCCACTTGGCGTTGTCCTGTTTGCTTGGTGTGAAGCATTATCGCAGGTACTGACATACTGAAATACTGAAATCATTACCCCGACTGTGTCTGTCCATGTCTCCTCGGGAATATCCCTTATCCATATGGTGCTATCTCTCCAGAAATCCACTTGAGGCAATGCGTTTGCACGTGTGCATCGTGTGGAAATCTCTGTTGACATTCCAGGAACCCCGTGACCTTTTTGATATTTCGCCGACACAAGCAACTGGTTGGTTGGCTTCGGTTTCAAATTACCATTACTAACCATCTTGCAGTTCCTCTCAGAGATCACGTCTCAGCTCGAGGGATGTATTTCTTATTTGGCTTTAATAAGCGTTAAGTCTCTCACAGGAGAGACTGATTAAGGACAAATTGTATGCACAAGGCGACTCAATTTTCCCAAAGGATGTGGCTCCTGCAGCCACAGCTCCTGCTTCTGCTTCTGCTGCTCATCCTGTTATTTGTTGCCGCTGATCCCGCCCCGAGGCTTGCTTTGGAACAAGTGTTCAAATTAATAAGCCAAAGATTTGTTAATTTTCATGGGTAGAAAAAGAGGGAATGCACGCACAAGCACTGGGAGAAATTGATGCATTTCAATCTTAAATATAAAAAGAAAAGGTATATAGGAAAGGTATTATTAGAGGGTAACTTCTCCGAGTGTCTGTAGGCATTAGGGGCGTGGTATGCACGCATCACATTAATCGTCGGGCAGGGCAAACAAACCACATAATGCCAACGCATCCCGGCTCCATTCCTCATCCTCAAAACCCAGCTCAGGGGCAGCCTTTGCCTGTGAGCATATTAATGAGTTTTGAGTTTAGATTGAGGAATGCCAGGCCTCGGCGGGATTGGAGTCAGAACCGGGGACAGAGGTCGCGAACAAGTGCAGACGTCGTCTGTGATATGGAACTGCGGAGAGGAGACGAACCCTGCATGTGGTATTTCTCGTGGCGATCGGGAATGGGGATCTTAAAGCCGAGTTCATTGCCTGTCGATGGTGGTGGTGGGTTTCAGGTTTATCGCTGCACCGGAGGGGGCCGATTATCTCGCCACCGATGAGGCATTTAATTATTCCAATTTGGCCCTGGCCAGGCACAGGCACAGGCACTTGTCGATTGTTTGGTATTTTTCCCCTCACTCACATCGTTCTGATCGAAGGAATTCCCGGTAATTCCATTTACATGCCACGACGACTCTGATTATAATAATTCCTTGTGGAGCCCTTTCATATCTTTATGTGTGTGTGTTCTTATGTAACCCGCGATTAAGAACGCTTCAGGGAAATGGCTTTTCCCACTAAGACCTACTATCAGAAGAAGGAGCTATATCTGGGGGTCTGGAGTTCATTACAGTTTATGTTGATGTAATCGCACTTATCACCAGTGACTCCATGAATCGGAGCAAATATTTAGCCTGCATTAGGTCATCGTGGCTTGATAAAAAATACACACGAAAACATGGACAAATATGGGTCTTGTGTCCTCAAGTGCAGCGCGTGAGTTGAGCAGACACAGACTAAGACTGAGACTGAGACTGAAACTGGGACTGGAACCTAAGACCCAAAGTCAAACGAAAGTCGGACCTCAAGTCCAGACGACGATTCGTTTGCCACAGGAAATGCACTCATAATGTCACACAAAAAATGTCGGAGGCCTCGCTTTTTAGTGCAGCGAAAGTCGATAAGAAATGTAATTCATGGCAACTAGCAAAGGCAGTCAGTGTCCGTTCCAAGGAGCGGCACAGTGGGGATCTTTTGGGAATTTGTAGATAGAAAATGTGGGAAATGGGTTGAAGATTGTAAGAATGGTGCATATTTTACTAGAATTAATTGCAGGATCAGAACTGAAAACATTTAAATTTGTGCTCATTAATGTTGCTCATCTCTTGTTTCTTAATTCACTGAAAAATTGCTCATCTCATGTTTATACCTTCTATAAAAATTTAAAGTCTACCATGCAGTGTCATAAGAGTTTTATTGATTTTATGACTCTGCACTGCACTTCATTAATAAAAAAGAAACTTAAAAATTAAGCTAATTTAAAGAAAATATTATAGCAAAACCATTTCTTACTATTTTCTTTAAAATTGATAAATTTTTAAGTCACTTTTAAAGTAAGAACCATAAGTTAACGAAATGCAGTGCAAGATCATAATACCTTAATTACATGTTGATCTTCTTGCACTAAATTCATGAAAATAGTTTTCTATATTTAAATCAATCTCTAAACTGAAATGCTTCTTTAGTTTTGTGTTTATGATAGTTTAATAAATGAATAAAAAAAAGCAAAGTGTCATAATACTACAAAATTTCAAATTTGACAACAAAAATTTTCCTTGTTCCGTCTGTCTTACATTTTTAAGTATTGTTAGACTTTTCTATAAAAAACTACATTATATAAATATATTATATAAACTATATTATTTCCTCTTAAATATATTTAAATTATGCCAGGAATTTCCCCAATTTCACCCACTGTCTGTGTGCACTCCACAATCGAAGCGAAGACATCAACAAGTGGATCCGTCGACTCACGCACACACCACGCAAAGCCCAAGTTGGAGTTGGACAAAGGTACATACATTCATAAATACAAATATATAAATTTAAACTGGTGTACACAGTGTACACTAGTCTGTTTGCCTTCGGCCGGGCGAATTATGAAGTGTCATGTTTGTCAAGACCCAATCCATGTCCATGGCAATATGAAGTATCGGGTTACATACGTCCACAAGACTCGGCACTGTCTCTGAGGTTTGTTCGAGTCGCTGTTGTTTCTCTTTCCCAGAGAACTTTCGAGAGAAAGAAAATTAAAGAAAAAATACGGAGATAGACCTCGAAAAAGTCACGTAGTGACCCCAAGTCGGGTACCATTATGTTTTATGTCCAAACCCGAAGGTCTGTGACAGTTTTATGGTGCATTTCGATTGGGAATCGGATTTTTTTTCGTCTTTTGTCGGGGCTCCATTTTAACACTTTAAGAAATTTAATACAAGCCGCATTCATTTCATATGCATAATGTAATTCGAGATTTATTGTACGAGTATTGAGAACAGAACACCGCAGACACCGAATTTGAATGCCTCCAGAGACTGAGCCTCCGCCTGAGCCTGAGCCCACATAAATGCCAGCGGTCGGCGTGTCCAATTTTCGGTGCGATTAACGTTCGAAATGATCCCCCAAATCTCCCCTCACTCCATCCAAAAATTCAAAGCTTAATTGGATCGGCTTTGTGTGGTGCGGGAGAGTGCGGATAATAGACTGGAAATTATGTTTTTATTGAAATAAATTAAGTGCACGTGCGCTTATGTGGGCTGCCAGTCTTGCTGCGGAGATGTCCAGGCCAGTCGATCAATTGGTCACGATGATAAGATGACAATTGTTACACGGAGAAAATAGTTTAAGATCAACAGGAAAATGTGCTTTATTTTATGTTCTGACAAGTAATATTTATGATTTAACTCAGTGTCTAAGAAATATTATCACTTAAATGAAATAAATCCATTTTGAATTCTTTCTTCATTAAATTTATATTTTAACTTAAGTTCTAAGTTTTACTTAAAACGTTTAAAAATTTTTTGGAAATTGTTAAAAAACTACTTAATAACAAGAAAGGAAGCTAAGTTCGGGAAGCTCTTGCATAAATATCAATCATAGCTCAGCCAAAAAATTATTAATTTCAATACGGAAAGATTTTTTATGCTGGAATTTATTTGGTTAAAAAATCCGTATTATTACTTTTAAATTTAATATATATAATTTGCTGTGAATTTTTGACAATTTTGACAATTTTGTAACCGCTTATAAAATGTAAAAAAAAATCTTTTAATGCTAAGCAAGAATATATATTATTTATCGTAAATGATCGTAAATGACTCCTTCATTTCGTTGCTGTATCATAACTAATATAACTATACTTTTTTGAACGTATTCCACTCTCAAGAAAATATGAATCTAATAGATGGCTTATATTTAAAATAAATATTTATACAAAAAAATTATAAAATATAAATAAAATATATAAACCAATATTTCTTCCTGTGTTGAAGAAGGCGGAAGGGCGGCTGCTGATGGGAACGGAAATAAATAGTTCTCTAATGCGTCTGCCCCTATGGCAGTGCAAATGTTAATCTAATCAAGTCTATTCCTACTGAGAAAAGTCTATGGGAATGATGATGAGTCAACAATTATAGGCAGCTGGAAAAATAAACATAAAAAATAGTTAAATAAACTGCTTTAAGATTCATCTATAAGAGTAAATTCCTGAATATGCAATTAAATAATGAATCATGATTTTATCTATGTAAAAAAGCTAAACAATAAGGCTTTGATTTTGTTTTTCAATATATAAATAATTTATTT
Organism: Drosophila punjabiensis; assembly: GCA_008042585.1. Classification (NCBI taxonomy): domain Eukaryota; kingdom Metazoa; phylum Arthropoda; class Insecta; order Diptera; family Drosophilidae; genus Drosophila; species Drosophila punjabiensis. Next base: position 7,486 of record VNJR01004286.1, on the reverse strand, counting down.
AATTTTTAGATATAGTATTGAATACTTCCTAGCAGGACTACAACAAATTAGACAAATAAGGAAAGCTTTAGGCTTTAATTTTGAACTAATTTGTTGATAATCAAATAGTAAAACTTGTACAACTAATAACTCATTATATTTTTTACTATTCTATTGTTATAAAACACATTTATTTGCAAATAGTTAAAATTTGTCTAGTTAACCCAACTCTGTAATTAATTATACTCAAATTTTATGATAGTTTTTAGATGTCTGGTTAGTTTTATTACAAGCAAATAATCTCCCAACAGATCTCGCAAAATAAAAACAAAATTTGAATTTAATGCGTTTTTAACCCCAGATCGAAATATATTCAACGCAAGATAATAACCTAACAGGCCATATATCAATTTCCAAACCAATTTCAGATCTATGCATTATGCATAATGCCTCATGTTTCGGTCATACGGTCTTTCAAAACATTATTACCCGGCCCACATGTAAGCTGAAACAGATCATGAGACACACTCGGGTCAGACGCGGATCAGCGGCACACACCTTCCCCACGGGCAACGGCCAAATATATGTCCGACACGAAATTTATTTAATAATAAAAACAAAATGTGCGCCAAATTGCGTATCCAAGCAGCCGTGTAGGAGTGTGTCTTATTGTTGTTTTTGCTGATTTTTCAGCATAGGATTGGTGGTAGCTGCTGGAATGGGCAATGCAGTTTGCCTAGTTGGACATTAACAGGTCGTAAACCTTTTGGCGCGACCAAACAAAAGACAGGCGCTGAAACCACTTGGCACCGCCACTCTTCGGTCTCCCAGAGTCTCTCCAGAGTCTCCCTGGGAGCTCCTATGCAGCTAAGCCCCGAAATCTGAGCCCGGCTCACAATGCCCATAATAACAATAACAAAACGCCGGGCCTCTGTCAAATAAGTCCCAAAATAGCAACGCAAATTTGACCAGAGACATAAATAAGTTTTATTGTTCACCGGCTGCTGCCGTAGTCATTTTTTCTCGTTTTTCTTGTATTTTTATATATAGTTTTTTTCTGACCAAGCTGGGCGCGGGTGGTGTATCCAAAGCCAACCACATGGCCACCGGGCGCCAACAAAAAAGCAACGGTAACAAACACCAGCTAAGATCAGGGGCGGGTATGGAGTTTTTTTAGGAGGGGATGGATGGGTGGATTCTACTTAACAGTAGAACAAATTATTCTTTACCAATCAACAAAAATAAAAAATAATAATAAATATTAGAAATTATACATAATAAACAAGGGAAGTTAATTTCGGGAAACCAAATTTTCAAGCTAGAAATAGATTATAAAAAAAGGAAAAAAAATTAATTTCATGTATTGAAATTTTGAAAAAACTGTGAATTTATTTCCAACGCAGATAAAGAATATACATAGTTTATAGGGTCTGAAATGACTCCTTCCTTGCGTTGCAGTCTGTCGACTGATATTATATTACTCTGCCAGGCCATTATACTAAATTAAATTAATACAAAATAAAAAAGTTATAATAAAAATAAATAACCTAAAATATGCAAGGTTATTATATTAAATTAATACAAAATAAAAAGGTTATAATAATAATAAATAACATATAATATTCAAGGTTATTATATTAAATTAAATTAATACAAAATAAAAGAAGTAATATATAAAATAATATATGTAGGGGTATAATATTAATTTAATTTATTAAAAATAATATGAAATATTATTAAACATAAAAACATTATTAACAAGAAAAAATATCATGGTTGATTTGTTTCTTTTCCAATTCAGCATCCGATGCTAACCAGCTTTAACATTCAACTTGCATTCTGAGTTTCTAGTTGAGAATTTTAGGGTAAAGGAAGTGTCTAAAACGCAGATCCTGCAGAAGTCCCTTGGTGTGCTTAGAACTATCTCTCACTATCTGAAAGAACTTGTTCTTAGTCTAAATTTATAAATCTAAAGGTAGAATAATTGTTATTATTTCCTAACTTCTTTAATTACCAAATATGGAAATTAAGGTGGAGTCTTATACTAACCCCTCTTAAACGCCACCACTGCCCAAAAAGGAAAAAAAATAGTGCAGCTCGGCTTTGGTGAGCTTAGTTGTTGGTCCAGGCAGCAGCCGCGTGCTTTATTATTATTAAATATTACGTACGTTTGCTGTCCGTACATTTGTTTATTGGCTCGCCGCGGCGATCGCGCCTATAAGCAATCGTCATAATTGAATTCCAAAGGCGGGCGTAACGCCAGCCAGTTACCGCTATAGTCTCCTATATATATCTATATACCTATCTATGTATATATAGAGCCCGGCCCACAATTTAGATCTTCAGGAGGTTGCGTGCTGTGGCGGCGGCGGCGCTGAGAATTTGATCGATTCGTTCGATTAGTTTGCGGAACATGCAATCGACACGCAGCATTCTCTTTCAATTTCGATGGTGTATCTATGGGCACTACTATTACCATTACTGGGTACTGGGTACTGGTGCTGGCTCTGCGATCGAATAGATCGATCGTGGCTCTGGGTGCTGCTGCTGATTCAATTTACACAGCTGGAGGAGTCGGGGGAGTTGTTGGGAAATTGAAATAGTCTTATTCGAATGCCAGACAGCCGGGTTTGGGTCAAATGACAACTGGTAATGTTCGACAATTAATATCCGTTGCTGGTACGGCAAGGTGTGACCCGTTAAGGTCACCAGACATTCTGTCTGGATAATCAGGAAATTGTTTTTTGTGGATAAATGGTATCAGGAAAAAGAGGGGGTTTACTTTAACGTAAAATAAATTTAAAAGGATTGTAAGATCTTCAGTTAAAAGTATGTTATAAATATTTAAAAATTAATTAATGAAATAATAACTAAGAAAACATATTCTTGAAGAGTATAAAAGTTGGAATGTTTAACTAAGGGTTCTCAGTAATCTCTGAAATCAAATATAGAATTTTTTTTTCTAAGTTTTATCTTTAGAAATGTAACTCATTTCATTCTTCTCTTAGCTCAGACCCAACTTTCTTTCTTTTGAATGACTTCCTAATAAAAGAAGAATTCCCAACAGAAGAAGAGCCGCTTGGCAAACATTTCCTTATATATAAAAGACATTTCCTAAACAATAGAGAAGCTTAAATTACAATTCCCTCCATGACAGCAACAGCAGCCCACACACATTGGACGACATTGGACGACACGACCTCTCCGAAACCGGCAACTGGAGCAGCTTCTTCGTCTTCTCCAGCTGACACGCAAGGAGGGGAAGGAGGCATCAACGAGTTGGGGGTCAGTGCCTCGTTTTACAAGGCATTCAAAAGGAGATTTGAATATTTTAGGAGGCACACGGCGACATTTCAATGGACAACAAGTGCCACGCAGCAGCATGGCGACAAATGGCAGAGCTACATGTCAGTGCACTGAATGGAAATTAGAGTGAATTCCATATAGAAAAATATATTTTAAAGATTTTGCAATACTCTTTAAAATTAACAAAATTTTTTGATATTAAATATATTTTTATTCCATAATAAAATAAGTGAATTATAAGTGAAGTATTTTGTGTGGCCAAAATGCTTTGTAAAGCTACGAAAATTCGCTGGAATGATCTTTATATTTGCTTTTAAAATTAAATGTAATATCAATACTATTTAATTTAATTTTAAAAATGAATTAACAATTTAGTAACTTATTTAATAAATATTTAAAAATGATTAAAATGCATTTTTCTTTAATAAAAAAACATAAGCAATATAACTCTAACATAAAATAAATTCTATAAATATCTTATGCTTTTCCTTAAAATTTTGTTTATATTTTCTCTTACTTTGTAGATCAAACTTTCTCCTGGTGTAATCCCGATCCCGGCTCCAACTTTGAATCTCCGGCTGGGGGTCTTCTGGTGGAGCGACCTGGTCTGCAGGTGGTCGTCGTACAACTCTATTTTTTATTTTGTCGCGCTCACCGCAGTCTCCATAGCTGGCGGTGGTCGCTCGTTTAGTAGCCTGGCTAGTGGCCAGTGGCTACCATGAGACACGGGACACGGGATACTGGGACCCGGGACCCGGCACCCGGTACCCTGGACCCGGTACCGACCTCCTCCTAACCGACATTCCCCGGCAGTTGGCTTTGTCGGCAGGCAGCAGCGGCGGCGGATTGGCTTTTGCATCGACATCGTGCATAGAATGCATCGCATACTCGCAGATACAGATACAGGCGGAGATATCTGAGAGGCAGGCGGAGGCACTCGTATCCAGATCTCGCGATCGTCTGCTGCATTTTATGCACCTTTTGGTATGTTCATTGTGAATTTATTGGACTCGATTTTATCGCTCAAACAAATGTTGCATTTTACAAGTGGTTCAAGTGCCTGCCAACGTTAGCCTAAAGACGGCGCTTATTAATGAGCCAAGTTGCGGTTGTTCGTTGGTAGTTGCTATCTGCAACTTGGGAGCGTGCTGGCGCTCCAAGCCAGCGGGAGTTTTTGGACCCAAAAGGCAAAAAAAAATAAAAGAAATAATAATAACAACCCAAAGGAGTGCCACCACCAAACATATCGCTTATTCCCGATAAGTCTGAGCCAAATTCGTGGGCTTTGTTGGCCAAGACAACAAATTGCGGCAATCAGTCTGAGGCAGTCAGTCGTCAGTCTGAGCCGTACAATTAATAACGAATTAAGTCGCTGGCCAAAGGCTATACACCTTAATTGCAGGTGATCTACATAAGCCGGAAACCTAACCAGATTCGTCAACTCTAAAATTAAGTAAAACATATATTTTTAAGAGTGACAGTTATCTAGAGAGACTTGTAAATATATTTTTATATATTTTATAATTTTTAGAAAATATAATTTCTTCAGTAATTTACTTTAAGTGCGCTTGTTAGATTCCCTGGGCTTCCGCTACCAAATTACGGCCATCAATCAATTTGAATATGGCACAACTATCGAATTAACCCGCAATCGAGGGAAAATCAATACCAATTTGAAATTCCACTTTTCCATTTCGTTGGACTCACGCAATGAACCAATGAACCAAGGACCCAGTAAAAGAGCACCAGCACCTGCGATGATTAGGGGTAATCAAAGTGTTTAACACAACAAGACCGCGACTACACTAAGGGGAATTTCAGGAAGTTAAATCTGGATTGAGATAACTTGATATACCAACGAAATATTACAGAAAGTAAGATATAATTTACAGATTTTTTTAAGGTTTAATTTAGTGAATGAGGTGAAAAATACTCTCAAATCTCACAGCTAAAAATGCATGATGCATGATGAGAAATGTTTTAAAAGAAGTTTTAAAATTTAATGATCTTAAATCCAGGCATTTGTAATTTAAATGTATAATTTTCTGGCCTCATGTCTTAGGAATATTTAAACGGAAAACAAAGGCATTAAATGTTTAATGCTTATAAAGAATATTTCTGAAAAAACGGAAAGCGTACGTATATTTTTTATAAATAATAAAATAGATTATAATAATAATTATATAATATATAATATAACAATCCAAAGGTTTGTATTTTTCCTTTATTATTTTTCTCAAGTGTCCCTAATCGATTTTTGCTATAATATTCTTAACTGCAATAACCCAAAACATCAATCAAACCGATTCGATGGGTCAATGGGTCAAAATTGGACTCAAGGCGGGGCTTACACTAGTCACAAGTGCCTCAAATGTCACTTGTAAAATGGTAGAGGAGGGGATGACACACACACACCACACACCCATTTAGGGGGAGGTGCTGGAGGCAGGCAAATTGCTGTCACAAGCGCCAAATTATGCACTCGCCCAGTGGCTTGGACTTAATCGAAGACAAACATCTAATTGACATAAAGCCGACATGCTAAACGACATCGACATCGGCCTCTGTTAGTGCTTAGCTCTAATGATGACTCTTTTTTTTTTGCCATAGCGATGGCAATGCCACGGTTTTTTGGTGATTTTTGAAGATGGGTACAAAGTAGATACCAAAGTTAGGTACATCTTTTTTTTAAATTTTTGAAATTTACCGAGAGAGCTCAACACTTATTTCTGTTGTACTTTTATTTATTCACAAGGAAAAGTTAATTCAACTCAAAGGATTCTTTTTCGTTTAATAAATTTATGATGTACCTTCCCTTAAGTACTTTTTAAGCATTGATCCTGTACCTAGCTTGGTTAATAATTACCAGTACCTTGCTCATCCCTGGATGCTGCTGCTGCTGCTGTGAAGTTGCTGTTCCTCGCCGAGACTGCGTACCACAACGACGACACCGCCATATCTCACATCTTTTGCCGATATTTATGGCCGCGGGTTTAAAGTTCAAACGCTGCCAGGGAAGACGAAGAGCTGGGCTTAATCAAGGCCCCAAGCCAAGCTCGATTAATTAGAGACTTACGAGGTCCGAAATACAAAAAAAAAAAACCAATAAGCTGCACGTACTCAGGTGCGAAGCCGGTGTCCCGGTTCTATGCCTCGCTTTCGGGAGTGAAAGGTGCCTAGAAGGATCGGGCCTTAAGTTTGGCCTGGCCCTCGGGCATGTCAAACCGGACAGGCAGCCATCAAGTAAACTGAAATGAGGGAAACATTTCGGGAGTGGGGAGAAAAAAATAAGTAAAAAAGCACCTGACAGGCCGGCACAGCCACAGCCGTCAACAATATCCATCTGAAAGAGGTCATAAAGCAAACAGTTTAAGGTGAAAGGTGCTACGCGGACATGCAACATGCAACAAAGCTTGGCAGCTTACCAAAAAAAAATATATATAAATAAAGGATGAAAGGTTAAGCTAAAGGAACGAAGGTGTAAATACCCTTTTGGGGGGAGATTCTTATATATTTTTGGAAGTTTTCTAAGAATATGAATTCAAATTTCAAGGGGCTTATATGAATTTTAAGAGTCTTGCTTATATTATAAAAATATAAAATATAAATATTAATTAAATTTCCTTATTCTTTTAAGAACCTTTCCTTTATTTTTAAACTTTGTTAACAAGACTTCGTGTAGGCTTTTTTACATTCTAAGCATGGCTTCTTTTTAAACCCTGTTAATCCTTTTCCAAAAATGGCAGTACCCTCTGCTGATAGGGTTTAAAAAAAAGACTGTAAGAAAACCCAGCAAGAAAATATGTCTAAAAATATGGCTTGGCTATAATTAATTTGCTGCGGTGGCTGTTGCTGCAACGCAGTTATTGCTGCTGGCAGGCAAAATCAAAAAAGTCACTTATGACTGACACTTTGCATATTCCGCCACGACCATCACCTGTGGAGCTCGCGGAGAAGCTCGCGGAGATGAAGATGACTACCCAGACATGCAGTGACTTATGACTTTTCAGTGGAATCTTCCCAGCGACGCCCGCCTTCCCGCCTTCTCCCCGCCTCCGATGATTTACGGAAAAAGTTACGAGCATTTGATTTACGATCGAGGGAGAGGCCCCCGAGAGTTACTTCTTCTTTTTTTTGTTTGGGGCGTAATGCCGCTGATGGATTTGTCAAGTTTGTGGGTCAAGAGTTGCTACTTTTGCTG